>CALNHX010003951.1:0-137882 GCA_940337035.1 Agriotes lineatus | reverse complement strand
TAACTAATGTCTTCTAGCAGTGGCTAAATTCTGTGATAATGGTCTCCTGTGCATCAGATAATTGTAGTACAAAGCAAGGTAAGGGAATAGCGTTGTTCAGATTTCCCAAAAATTTGCAACAACGACATTATTTTGCAAAAGCAAGAATTGGGCTCCGACTAATGCTTCACGGTTACGCCACAAGCTGAAAGGAGTTTCATTCGTAAGTTATTTGTCCTATTATAATCCATAATGTGTGTTACAATTTATAAATTCTAGCAGGAAACCGAAGAAGCAATGGATTCGGGAGTATGTTGTGAACGGAGTAACACACGTTTATGCAGTGCTCTCTATATTCCTTTTTTTAAATGTTGATGAAAACTAGAGCAGCTTCTTCTGTTAGTGATTGTAGTGTAGACGCTACCGAAATCGCAAAGCAAGTTGTTGCACTTCTATTGCAATCCAATTACTTTAAAGTTGTCGTGAACAAAGTAATTTCCGACAGGTTGCACGACTTAAAGGCAAGAAGTAAAAGCAGCTTGTGCCAAGGTTGCTTCGTTTGAAGCCAAATTAGAAAAAGGAAATCGTATACTGGATAGTATGTAACAGTATATATTGTTTATGTAAGGGTCCTGATATGGAACGTCTATAATTGCTGTATTTATCACTTTGCAGTACTGAATTGGGCTCCGACTAATGCTGTACGCTACAAGCTGAAAGGAGTTTCATTCGTAAGTTATTTGTCCTATTATTATCCATAATGTGTGTTACAATTTATAAATTCTAGCAGGAAACTGAAGAAGCAATGGATTCGGGAGTATGTTGTGAACAGAGTAACACACGTTTCTGCAGTGCTCTGTATATTCCTTTTTAAAAATGTCGATGAAAACTAGAGCAGCTTCTTCTGTTAGTGATTGTAGTGTAGACGCTACCGAAATCGCAAAGCAAGTTGTTGCACTTCTATTGCAATCCAATGACTTTAAAGTTGTCGTTAATAAAGTAGATTTCCGACACGTTGCACGACTTAAAGGCAAGAAGTAAAAGCAGCTTGTGCCAAGGTTGCTTCGTTTGAAGCCAATTTAGAAAAAGTAAATCGTATACTGAACAGTATGTAACAGTATACACTATGTCCCCGGATTGAGTTTACAATAGGTATGATTGACCAAAAATTTTTGAATTGGAATTTCATATTTTGGAATTCCGCCCTGCTTGGTGTGAAACTTATTTTTAGTTTACTTTCGATTTTTTAAAGTCAAGTAGGCCTTGACAGGGAAGCGAAAACAATTTAATTTTCAGGTAAACTACAAAAAGGGTAGTTTACCTGAAAATAAAATAGTTTTCGCTTCCCTGTCAAGGCCTACTTGTTTTTCAAAAACTGAAAATATTCTTAAAATTTGTTTCACACCAAGCAGGGCGGAATTCCAAAATATGAAATTCCAATTTGAAAATTTTTGGTCAATCATACCTATTGTAAACTCAATCCGGGGACATACTGTATATTGTTTGTGTAAGGGTCCTGATATGGAACGCGTATGATTGCTATTCACTGACATGGAAAATAAATATGACTTAACTATTGATAAAAAATAGATTTGATAACATGTAATAACATTTTATGGTCAAAATTTATTTAAAAACAATTTAAATTCAAACACATTTAGTAAATTTATTCAGAAAATGTATAATGGTTACAAAAACATTATTTCTATATTAAAATAAAGACACTTAAAACATTTTTCCCACTGCTGTTCATGTAAGTCAGTGATACAGCCTTAGTAACAAAACGTGTAAGTCGGTAATTATATTTTCCCGCTGCTGATCATGTAAGTCAGTGGTACAGCTTTAGTAACAAAACGTGTAAGTCGGTGATTATATTTGTTTGCTGCTTTTTCTTGACAACGGAACTTAATATTATTAAGTTCCTAGGATAATAAAATTAGCAAAGCAAGATGCAGATTTAGACGTTTTGTTTCTAAATTGCAAGTGTTTATGTGACATGTGACACTCATAGGTAACACGACTCACGAAAATTAATCCTGGTGACAGGTCACAAACCAAAAAATTTTTTCAAAAATCTAGGAAAATTTCGATAAGCAGCGGGAAAAATATAATAAGATAACTTGGAATGTATCGCCTATTAACATTTTCGGCAGGCAACAAGCCGCGACTTCGTCTTGGCTTGTACTTGCCTACCTCAAATGTTAATAGGTCCTTACATTCCTTGTGACTTAAATAGCTATTGTTTGCTGCTTTCCCTTGACAACGGAACTTAATATTATTATTAATTTCCTAGGATAATAAAATTAGCAATGCAAGATGCAGACTTAGACGTTTTGTTTATAATTGCAAGTGTTTATGTGACGTGTGACACTCACAGGTAACACGACTCACGAATATTAATCCTGGTGTCAGGTGACAAACCAAACGATTTTTTTCAATAATCTAGAAAAATTTTGATAAGCAGCGGGAAAAATATAATAAGATAACTAGGAGTGTATCGCCTATTAATATTTTCGGCAGGCCTACCTCAAATGTTAATAGCTATTAAAAGAAGCTTATGAAGCACGTACTCTGCACTCCTTTCCACACCACCATGAGGTAGAGTTGACGGCACGTTTTTTTTTTATGTGGTATCCCCAGGACACCTATTCCACATGTCACAAAGAAAGTTGTTGTCGCTGCTGTTAAAAATTGACTCCAGAACTGTGTTGAAGTGGTAATGTATCACTTAAAATCTCGTACTTTTGTTTCAAAGTGCCAATTACACGCTCCAAGTGAATTCCCACATTGAAATTGCATATACACTATAGTTTTTTTATCTCGTTATAGCACATATTACGTGCAACAGTTTTTCATGAGTGTTTGAAATTTTGATAACATTTGAAATAAACGAATTTTATAGTTGCCGCAGTGGCATCTATGAAATTAGTTTATTTCAAACGTTACCAACATTTTAAACACATGAAAAAGCGATGCACGTAATATGTGCTGTAACGAGATAAAAAAATCACGATGTATATATTTATTTTTATAATTAATAATCATTACATTTTAACTGCTACTATTTGGCACTCACTCCAGTGCCTCCTGTAATAAAATAATTTATTATTAGGTAATTTAATACTAATTTTTTAATACTTACTACCACTAATTCCTCTTCCACTACAGTAGAATTGTTCTGCAAATTTTGAACAACATGGCAAATTAGTTGTTAT
This sequence comes from Agriotes lineatus, assembly GCA_940337035.1. Taxonomy (NCBI): domain Eukaryota; kingdom Metazoa; phylum Arthropoda; class Insecta; order Coleoptera; family Elateridae; genus Agriotes; species Agriotes lineatus. Next base: position 134,688 of record CALNHX010003951.1, on the reverse strand, counting down.
AGATGTGATAGTTCTCCACAGGAGATAAGATTGAGATGACAAATTGCAATAAAATTGGGAATTAATTAAATTGCTCAATTTATTTAAAATAATGATATTTAATAATAGTAGTTTATTTATCTAGAACGAAAAGTGGCATTTTAAAGACGAGAAAGTTGTTTAAGGAATTACTTGCGAGGACCTTTAAAAACACTTTTCGTTCGTGGTGAATACAACAGTTTATTTCATACTGCAGGTTTAATGAATTTTAAATAAAAAGTTGTAAATCATTTCATATTTCATGTCAACAACTGACGTATAATTTTAGAGTACTTGAACTTTAAAATTTTACTTTAAAGTACTAGGATTTTAATGTTCCATTTTTTGTACCATAAATAATCCGAAAAATGTCATTTTTGACATCAGTATGAAATAATAGTATATTATTATACGAGCATATAATGGATGCTATTATTACACGAAGATGGCTTTTAAATAACGAGCGAGCGAAGCGAGCGAGTTCTTTAAGCCATCTTAGTGTACTAATAATAGCTATTATATGCGAGTAAAATACGCTATATTATTTACAACTACTTTATTTACATTCATTCCAGAAAATGTTTGTATGCGATATCATAAGTTTTCTTCGACTTTTCTTGGAGTAAATTTTGTGTAGCTTGTTTGCCGACTTGGCGTACTTCAGGGGGAATACAGCACTATTGTCGCTATCGTTTTCCATTTTAGGTTTGGGACGAAAGAAGTGTAAATTATTATTTTCAAACTGACAGGCTGATAACTGTCAACTCGAAAAAGCAGTTTATGGCCTGTTTGATTATATGCACATAAATCCGTATTAGCGATGTAATTATGGTGGTATCCATGCATTTATGGCGGTATCGATGTAATTATGAAATATAAACAACAGGCATTGTGATTTTAGTTAATAATATATATCATAATTGACAAATAATCGCAAAATAACAACGGGATTGTTTAACAGTTGTAAATAAAATATATTATTTTTAATATTAAGAACTAAAGTAAATACTTACAATTAAGAAATGTTTTTAAATACTTTGTAAATGCGATGAAATTAATTAGTTTTGAAAACTAAAAAATTTTAATACGAGTTTGGTTGAAATGTTTGTTTGAACATTTACTAGAAAAGTTCGTTTCAAAAAAAGTATGGTTCACACAGCCCTGCATACAGGGTGCTCAAAGTTAAAGCTACGATTTCGATTATATTAGCATTTGTAGTACTGTTCACGTAGATTACGATGGCAAAAACAGAAAAACAATTGAGCATGAAACTTTCGAGTTATTCGCAAAATTAACATTTTTTGAAATGGAACAACTTAGTAGGTAATAAAATGGACATTTTACTTACCATGTTGATTCACACACCACTAAGAACAACGCAAAATGAATAACTACAAAGGCCACGGGTGACTGTTGAATGACAATGCTAACTAGCAATTACTGAATTTTCAGTTCGGTTTTATCAAGAAAACTGTAGACGGTTCTAAAATTTCCCCGTAGGCCAGTACTTTGCTGGACAAATGAGTATCGTAAATTTATGTTTTGGCAGGACAATTGGACTGGACAATAAATACTGCAAGTAATGACGGCTAGAATACCAGAATTCAAGGAAGAGATCGAAGACCTGATGCTGTAAGTAAAACCGCATGTCAACAAATTGCAAATAACGGTTATGCGGGGAAGGAACTTTGTGTCGGATCCCTTTATTAAGTGCAACCGCCTCCGTAATATGTGAGAAGCTTAAATAAACCGTCTTAAAATAAATATACAACTACATAGTAAATAAAAAGAGATGAAAGATGAATGGTCCCTGACACCGAAAGGTAAAAGAGGCTACGAAATAAAAATATGAAGGAACTTTTTAATTTAATAACAATATTTTAACAGACACTTGAAATAAGTAACCGAATGCTATAGAACACTGGAGTTTAAATTGAAACTAAATGAATTAATAACAGATTCATCCATTTTCAAGTAAGGTCTATTCTATAATGTATAATGGTTATTTATATTTATACAGTACAGTAAACATTGCGCTTCCATACTTTGACCAAAATTATTTAAAAAGATATTTTTGTCAGCTACAAGGAAAAATTGCATGTTCAACACATTGGAAAATTCCACGTAAAACTTTTACATTCGCTGGAAAACTCTCACTTTTCTTAACTTGTAGAACAATCTATTATTAATTCACTAGCGATTTGAGAAGAAAATTAACTCGCTAGCATATAAACATTATAAACAGTTACTTATGGTTGCTATTATAGAGATAATAATAATAATGCCAGTTTAAAATGTATTATGTATGGATGTATAATCGATAACCTCGTTTTACCTTGCGGTGTAGAGGCTGGTGCTTTATGTGCTTGCATCTGGCGGTACAATGCTCAACTTGCCCCGGATTCGGGATACAAAGTTGAACCGCGCCTTTTAATGCTTGCACAGCACCCATTGTGTGAGGTGTCTGTGTGTGTTATGTTGACCTTGTTACTCTATCTCTTAGGTCTGTGGTTCTGAGTAGAGCACAGTTAACCCGGGAGTGGTCGCGCTATGGTCGATTCAACCGCACATTTTAAAAAATTGCTGTAGCTTTCTAATGCAGCTCCTTTGCGACTTGAACTTTTAAAAATTCTCCTAAAATGCAGTTTTGCTATTATTAGTGACATTTCAGCACATTTAAAAAAAATTTTAAACCGTTTTTTTGTTAATGCGGTTGATCTAACGTAACTCAATTATTTTTTCATTTATCTGGTATTATAAATGAATGTTACGCTTTAAAATCATTTATTATGCTTTCCTAATAAAGTGCAAGAGAAATGTTATAGTTATTATCGATATAAGGCCGTTAGTAGGCATCTAACAAACGAGGATAAATTTGTGGCCGATGCCGTCAGGCCGATGCTAATAAGTTTATCTGAGCCATGGCCATAGCTGTTATGAGGAACTTTTCAGTCAGGTTGACAGCTCTTTTATTAACAAATAACAAGTAGGTGTTATGAAAAAGATTTTTATTAATTTACATACATTCTGTTAAAAAAACTAACTGCAGTTGAACCGACCGGGGCGCGATCACTAACGGAAGTTTAGGACGCTCGACTACACCCGGGTTAATTTGGTGCCCACCCGTGAATGGTCTCACCGAGCCCGGTTCAAATCGCAAGGCGGCGGAAAATCCGGCCTTCGCGGGATTCGAACCGAGGACTTGCTTAATGCAAGGCAAGCGCTTACCCATCTGCGCTACTTGGCTTCTTGTGTTTAAAATGACAAAGAAATAATAATCAGTTATTTAACAATATCACGGCGTAACTGGAGACTTGAGTTACCGCATTTATATTTTTATGACGCTCAACGGCTTAAATCTGAAAAGAAACAGATTGCAGGCAGCTGAAAATTATTTCGCTGGCACAAATAATTCTCATATATAATCTCATAAGAGCATTAATTCTTTCCGGAATTTTTTTTTGACTGCGTTCCAACAACGTCGTATTAATTAGGACGCCTTTCAGGGGCGAGCGTTTCCTTTCCAAAGATTTTACATTTGAAAATATATTTTTTGGAACTGTTCCTTACTGCCAATCTCTAGCGTGCTTTTAAAGCTTTATTTAGTGCAACAAAAGTTATTAAATTTGTCCTACATTTTAAATGCGGCATATGCCGCGGGTTGCAGCTAGTAAGTTTTAATACTACATAAATTTAAAGTTGCCTTGAAGAATATAAAATTAAAACTAAATGGTTTTAATATAGTTTTAAAATTTAATCTTGAAGGCCCTTTTAGGATGGGCCAGTTTTTGGCTAGAAGCTGCTTTATGGTGATCTTGGGGCTGTCGAAATTTTATTGTATAGTTTTCAAGCGACCTTGAAGATCGCAATAAGAGCAATAGTGTTACTTGGGTAGCGCATTGGGCAGGCGCTAGGCTTGCTAATAAGCAAGTCCTCGATTCGAATCCCGCAGGGGCCAGAATTTTACCACAGCCTTGGCGATTGTAATCGAGCTCGGTGAGACCATTAACGGTTGGGCACCAAATTAACTGTGCTCTACTCAGGACCACAGACCTAAGAGATAGAGTAAGAAGGTCAACACATCAACATGACACACATTTCACACAATGGTTGCTGTGCAAGCACAAAAGGCACGCTCCAACTTTGTATCCCGAATCCGGGGCAAGTTGAGCATTGTACCGCTAGATGCAAGCGCATAAAGCACCAGCCTCTACACCGCAAGGTTAAACTAGGTTAACGATAATATATATAATTTCTTGTACTGTACCAAACGAACAAATGCTTTTTTTTATTTTGGTACTCAGCCAACAGCCGTTAGGGCAATTATAGGCGTCACTGTACATTTTTTGACATTTCTTTATAGTATTTCGGAGATGCGACAATCGTTTACTACTTTGACGCTTTGCACGTCAAAGTAGTTGTAATAAATAACCATTTTGTAGCTACATGACCAGTATAAAATTTATGCAGATTGCAATTATGTCGAAATGACAAGGAGGATAAAAAAGATCATGATTGAATAGCTTTTTACATTATAGATATAATTTAAAAAATTATTTTATATTTTTTAAATTGTTGCCGTTAATTTTCGTCTTACAGTATTTTGCGACATATTTTGTATTTTGCGACATATTTTTTCAAATGGCGTCCGGGCATCGCGCACCGCTGATACGCCGTTGATGCATCGGTTTTGCGTCGCCACCTTGTTGAGCGCTTGCGACGCGGAAATTTGGCATCTTGTTCCGGCGTTTTGTCGAAGAAGGTCGTTTGGAAATTTTTGCGCTTTTCGAAGACGCGATTTTGGCAAAAAAGGTGTCCTATTGATGTCTAGGCACTTATTACCCGTTGTTATAGGGGATTTGTGCGCGTTTCGATATTTCTCTTGAGTATATATATTGCTATGGTATATAGAGGTCATGTATTACACTAAATACAGTTATTTATTTACATGAATCAAAAATGAAAAGATGTGGAAAATTGTATGAATAATTGCTTATTTAATTGGATAATAACTGAAACTCAAAGATTCAAAGAACATTTTAAAGAAAGTTATTTCACAATGAGTACTACTTGATGATGGTATCAAAAATTAACAATAAATACAAAGTTAGATGTTGCATATGACAGAATAAAATTCTATTTGTAACAATTTATAAAGCGAGCATCATTCAAATTTATTTATAAAATGTAGCAGGCAGGAATAATGGTAGTCTAGGATAAGGATAAAAATTGGAATGATTATTGAAATAACAAATTTGAAAACAGATGTAAAATTGAATATATGGTGAAAATAAAACTATAAATGTGCCCTTAAGTTAATTTAATTTATTATAATCAATTTAAAAGGGTTTAATAATAATATGCACGGTATATAAAGTGAATTTGATGAAGAATAAAAATAATAAGATTTAAAAATGAAGAGATGGTAAACTGAAGCTAACTAACAAGACATAGAAGTAAGAAGACAGATTTGGACATGGTTTAATTGTAGTTGGATTACAATTCATAAAATTTACATAATTTGGATTGTTAATGACATTTGAAGTTTTCGAGTACTACACCTGAGGGATTTGGCACTGTTTTGACGAGGAGCAGCTGGCTTGTGGTAGAAGAGGTGAATGTTGGAGGCTGGGATTGAGTGCTGAGGACCGTAGGCCGAGAGATAGCTTGTTTGTGGCAGAAGGTGGAGTTGGTGGAGGCTGCAGACATGCTGGTTGTGGACGTCGTGTATGGAGAGACTAGGACATAGGGAGGAATACTTTAAGGTTACCACTTTTACTGGAAGGCTACTTACCAGGAAGGATTTGGATATAGGAAGGTTCTAGTACTGACAGCTTGGTTGGAGTTCGAGAGGGAGTGATGGTCTGCTAGTTTCGGGGTTGCAGCAAGTGGAGGACGGTCTGATTGGTGGTCAGTGTTTTGTGACAGAAGTGTATAGCAGTTTGGATACAAGAGAGAGGTGTATCTGGGTGAGTTGAAGCTGGTTTGCTGGATAAGGAACTCAGGTGGGTGAAGGCAAGTATTTTCTGGGGTTATCTAAAATAAAAGACAGTAAAAAAAGGTTATTTATAATATTATTGAATGACTTACATATCATAACATTTAATTGAATCATAAAAGCTTTGTAAGGAAATTTGTTCTGTCATATTAATTTAAAAAGTGTCATTGAACGCTGTGTTTTGCATAATATTTGACAGCAAGCGACTTGCATAAAATAATTCAGTATTAGAAAATAAAAATAACAAACAACTACCTAGATTTTGGCGAACCACATCCTGAGAAAGAGTACTCATGTATGTTGTGAAGTATAATTCAAGTTAAAGTTAGTAAAAAGTTAAAAGTTGCAATACTTGAATTAAATAAAATTTATACACACGTATCCACTACAATATAGAGATACTACCTGGAGCAGATTTTTTAACGCCAAAACTTTCCGAGTACGACATCTGGGGAATTTAGTGTGAGTATAACCGTCTTCAACCTCTTTTCGATTACCCGCTAACAATTCATTTCGATAATTTAGTCCCCACAACGTGATTGGCCCAATTAAGATGCGAATACCCCGACTTGCTTACATGATGCGTATACACCGAATCTGCGGATAACGCGTATCTCGAGGCCCACGCGGCGTGCCCAGCTGGCGTGCTACCGACTTCCTAGTTCAGCTATCAAATTTACGCAAGTCCGTCCCTGTGGAACTTCACTATCCGGACGGCCTCGAAACCAGCTGAAGGTAACAATTGCTCGATTTACTATCTGCGCTTCCGATGCTACTAGAAAGTGAACCATGTTGCGCGTGAGTGCGTGCGTTCAATAGATAAAGGACTGCCGTCAGTAATATTCAGTAAAATTCATGCACGAACTTTAGCCGTTGTCCGAGAAGGACGCATGATTCAATTTGTTCACTTTTAATATGTAAATACGAGGCCTCACCTCGTCGTAAGTTGTTCACCTTTAGTCACGTTATGCGAGTTCAATTATTCTTTTAGGATTCTATAGAAATTCCTGGGAGGCGATCTCTCGATTGCAAAACTCATCACAAATTTAAATTGATCTCACTCCTTGAGATTCCAGGAATTTTCCAACTTTTATAATGTATTGTTTTTAACTTGGCCAGTCTGTTCTGTGAACAAGGATCCTTGCTGTATTTATATGCATTTACGTCGGCCCTTATATATATATATATATATATATATATATCTGTTTTTGTATCAAGTGGAGATCCGGGATAAATGTTGGACTACCCGAGATCCACCACAACAGAACGACTTTGCTGAGTATATTTTCCACAAACGATTGCCTAATCCGTTACTTAATCCCTAACCACGGAGAGGGGAAACAATTTCAGCACTTGACTCATTCGTGATATAATGTAAACAACAAGGGATCCGTGATAAATTATATACAAGTAGAGGTCCGGAGGTGTATATGGTGATGTTAGTAGCATAAGATGAGATCCTGCAAGGTTGCCATACCTCTTGGATAAGAAAGCAATCATAAAAGTGGAATGCTTGCGAAAAGTTTTGCTTATGCACGTAACTATTTTAGCAGTGGAACGACCATTCATTATGTTGTAGTCTTTTGAAACTCATATTCGAAATAAAATTTCCCATAAAAAACAGAATGCCTGATGATGTGAGAAAATCATTTAAATGTTTTTAAGCAATAGACTTTGATATAAATTAAAGTATTCGTATACAGCACAAATTTTTCTTATATTAATATGTAGACTACAGTACAGCTGTATTTTCACAGTTTCGGTTCATTAAAGACATAATACTATGTTTGAAGGTCATCCATGCAAAACCGGCTATATCCATTTGTTTTTCGAGTTTTAGTTCTTTTTCTCGATTTTGCATCTTTAGCTTCAGCTCTATCGACAACTAAAGTGATTCTGTCCAAAACCGGCTATATCAATGTTAGAATTACATTTGAAAAGCAGGTTTTAGAGCAAAACCGGCCAAATCCACGTGTTTTCAGCAAACCTGGCTATATCCGATTGCCATTATGAAGAGCCTGCCTTACTAATATAAGTTATCTTTTTTATTCTGTTTAATTTTTTTAACTAAGAATGTGCGTTATTTTGTGGTTTATAGATATATTTTGTCATTATTTTTGAAAAATAAAGTTTTCTTCCACATTTGTTAACGGATTTTGAAGCAAACCTATTTGAAAATGAAAATATGTCCCATCAATCAAGTACATTAATGCCCACAAGACATAAAATTGCATTTTTTTAATCTGTAAAGGCCAGGAAACGGGAAGTTTTTGCCATTTTCCCAACATTTTACGAAAATGGATATAGCCGGTTTTGCACGGATGCTCTTCATTTAATTTAATTTTTTATCCACAACCTTGTTTACTGGCCCTCGACTGCCGGTGAAATATGGCTTTTATGGCCCGAAAGTCTATAAAATTGGTAATCAGTAAAACAGATATCAACAATCCAACAATCTAATATAGCAATATCAACAACCTACAAAGAAATCACAGCACACCAAAAATGCACAGCACCAGCCTGTGCCCAAAATACCGAATTTTTAATTTTTGTCCATTTCGATAACCAAACTAAAATAAAACGTTGTGTGTACCTTGTGCTATAATCTGGCCATTATGTTCTTAATATATAAATAACTATAATTTTTATTTTGTCCAAATGGAAATGCTAGTAATGAGCAGCCTCGAAAGCTTCACTTTGAAAAATGTTCATTTGGAAGGTTTCCGGTAAAGAAATACTCACTTCCAATACGAAAGTTTCTTTGAATGTCCGTAAGGAGTTTCCCATAAAGATCTCTTAAAGTTCGCCTGTTATTTTAATTACAAATTGTCATTAAACGTGCTATAGTACAATTCCTTCAACGAAAGAAGAAATAGTCGACAACTTTTTTTTATGATTTACAAAAGAAAAACGTTGAATTATTTTTTTCAAAATGAAATCATCTATTCAGTTGCACTTTATATTAGTCACTTTCGGTTTAACCGAAAGTTTATGTAGCTTTTGTTTTTTAATTCGTTTTTACGTACGTATAACATTTTTATGCGGGTAGATTTTTAAGTACTCAAGTTAGCAGTGTAAAAAATGGAAGTAGGGATAGCCACGGAACTACTGCAGACTTGACAAAGTTTAGAAATTCCAACAACTCATTGAAATTAAAATGAGTAATAGCGAAAAAGTGGTTATGCTGTTAATTTTGGGTGAGTGTAATCGCAATTTCTTAAATAATGAGTTATTTAGGATCCACTGGGTTTGCGAAAAAATGTGTACTTTGAGTTGGAGTGAGCGCGAATCCATACTTACTTATTTAATTCGTTGCCTTTGTAGCTTACGGTGTAAGGCATCTTTTGGAGTTGTTGGAGCTTTGGGTATCTACTGTACCTCTTCCTCCTTCTTTTTTATTTCTGTAATTTCCAAATATCTTGGCTGTAGTTCTTCAATTTTTCTTGATTTCTGCTCTTACTTTCCAGTTATTCCTTTAATATTCCAGCTATTTTAAGGCTTCTGCTTTTGCGCGTGTTTTCCTTTTCCGTATTCAGGTCAGTTATCTTTGCATTTGTCGTATTCTCTTGGCAGCTTCCTGAGTTCGGTCTCCTTATTCGTTTTTTAGAACATTGACTTTTACAACTTCGTTATCTTTTTCTCCATATTCAAATAGGGCCCATTCATTGTTATCTTCTTATATGCTAGCTTGATTTGTTTTCCTTTTGCTCTTCTCTTTCTATTTTTCTGATTTACGCTTGCATGTTTCTTTCTACTAACGTCATTTCATGATCGATGTATTCTTCTTTCCCTTGAGATCATTTTTATCTTTACCTGTTTTCTTTGTCTTAGGATTCCATCTCTATACTAATTATTTCCCCCTGTTTTTCTCTTGCCTATGATGTTCACATTTTTAACATTTGTTTGTATTCCTAGTTCCCTGCTTAGGAACTGGTTTATTACTGCCTCTAACTTTTCTATCCTCTCTGCTAATTGCAATTTTAATTTTTCCCGTCTCAGCTCCTTTTTCCTGATTTCATCTCTTCATTTTTTATTTTTTACGTATTTTTTATATTTTTTCCATAATTTCCTTCATCATATTTTTACAACTTCTCAATCGCCCATGTTTACTTCATTTTCCTGGTTTGGTTGTCTATTTTGGTCTGGGTACCTGATTATTTTTTTTTCCTTCCGAAAATTTTCTTTGCCGTGTTGGTATCTAGCTCCCTGTCCTTTTCCTTTTTTGTTCATCTCCTAAACATCTTTATGTGGTTACTTCAGATTATTTAAATTCGATAAGGTCGCCTCTCAGCGTGGCTTACGCTGCAATACACTTACACGTACTCACGTCCATTTATTTCGTATTGTTATAACTGAGATTTCTGATTTTTTTTGTGGCTTACTTTCTCTTTTACTATGTTATACTACCACTTTGCAAAAATCAGGTGCGATCGTCCCGTTTATGAGATTTTACTGGTACGATTCCACTGCGCGTCCGTTCCGCCTTTATTGTTTGGGAATACCCCAATGATGCGTTAATGGCTGTTTGCTTGCAAACAAGGGGCCTGTGGAATTACCTCCAAGATCACCTGATCTCACACCTTCGGATTTTTTCTATTTTAATCTAGATTATTTAGAAAATAAAATCAGATGCCCTCAGTTATCACCCGATGAGAAAGGCAAAGAAACCAACCAAGAACTCCGAAAGAGATCAGAGGCGTGTATTGTACAAAACTGTGAACATGTTGAGCTATTTATTGGATCGACGGTGCTTGCTGTCTGTATAACCGAATAAAATTACCAATCCTTAGACGCGGTTTTGGGCAAAACTTTATAGAATCCCACTGAAATTCTATACATACAAGAGAAAAAGATGAAGAATTTAAAAATATAACCAAAAAATGCATAATGTACTTTCGGTTTAACCAAAAGCGAGAAAAATATTTGAAATTGCTACCAAATAGCAATGATGATCTCCAACAGCCAACTATTAATTTTGTTTAAATTGTATAGTAATAAAAAGGTTATCGAGTGTCCTCTTTGATTAAAGGCACTCTGGAACAAAATACGCCTCAATGCACATTTTTAAGCTTTCGATTTCAATTGAAAAAGTTCCCAAAAATGGTTGAATCTACTAAAAATAATCCGAAATTCAAATTTTCCGTTGTGTAGGTACACATAACATAATATTAATAGTAATCGTGCTACTTTTTTACGTAGTTTGCCACACCACAAAATAACAATAATAGAATATGAACGTTTCGGAAGAAAAATCTACTTCCATTTACAACAATTAACTGTTAAATTAACTATGACAGCTTAGCTTATTTTATTGGAGATCTAGCAAAGTGTGACTAACCTCCCCAATAAAACAGTGTGACACTGACAGCCGCCTACTTGATTACATTTTTAAGAATGGATAGCCAACCATTACTTAAATCAACTGATTGTGTGTGGACAAGCATTCGTCTTTGTTCAGTAAAATATACGCAGCTTCTTTAATTTCACGTCTAGTTAATATCGATTCCTTAAATAACATCTTTGTGTTATACCAATGTATTTTGTGGTTGTTATTCCAAGCATGATCTGATATTTTAGATATGTCAATCTGGTATTTCTTAATCAAATTTTGGTGTTCTTTAATCCTAACTTCTAAAGACCTTGCTGTTTCACCGATATAGTATTTCTTGCATTCACACGGAATACTGAAATTTTCGAGAAAATCGCTTTAAAGTATTAAAACAAAAATCGAACAAAAATCAAGTAGCCATGAAACAATGACTTTATTTCTAAAATTATGACAGTTATTCATCTTGTTTATATGTTTTTGTTGTGTGCTCTTAATTAAAAAAATAATTTTGCGATATTTGAGTGAAAAAGAACGAATTGAAGTTTTAGTATTGAGGGGATGTGGTCACTATACGATGTTCTCGAAAATTTCAAAATAGAGTACATATCATACTTTTTTAGCGTATTTAGTCTTAGAATTTCATGCTATGTCCAAATCCATCATAAAAATTTAGGGTTTCCATTAAAAAAAAGTATCGCTAACGTCATAACTCAAAAACAAAAGACAATCTAAAAGTAACAATTACAGCAAAATATGTCTTATTTAAAATAAAAATTGACGTGTTCGAGGATTTCTTTCAAAAAGATTTGATAAAAGTTCTATTATATGTACATGCATTTCTTTGAATGTTGTTCTTCGTTGAACGGTTTCGTTTTTGTAAGGTATTCATAGTTCTGAATGCCGTCCTAACTAAATCTATTTCCAATTCGTTTAATTTTATCAGACATGCCTGGTATATAAGGTATAGTAAGAGTGTTGTATTTTAGAGTATCATTTTTCTGTACATGCGTGTTATTGTTTCGTATATCAAAAATGTTCCGAACAAGAGTCTCGGAATAACCGTTATCATTTAAAACATGTGTAATAATTTTTTTCTTTATTTTGAAGATTTCATTATTAGATCAAACAACCTTGGCTGTATCGTAAAGGCTTTTTACAACATCTGTCTTTGTGTTTTTGTGATGGTTGGAGTTAAAATATAAGAACCTATTGGTGTTGGTTTTCTTGCGGTATGCTGATGTTTCAAAAGTATTTGTTGTTGGCGTCATTAGTGTATCAGAACAAAGTGATTGATTGTTTTGTTATGCTTCTAATGTGAATTTGATATTTTTTTATTGTCAATATGTTCAAGAAATATTCATCAATACTATATGGCCAAATTTCAAAGACATCATCAACATACCTCCACAAAACTATTGGTTTGTTTGTGTATATGTAGACATGTTGTTGCTCAAAGTCTCCCATAAAAATAAATTGAAACAACAAACATTAATAAAATGCAACTTAAATATTTTAAAATATTCCTTGTTTACCCATCACTAGGAAATACTCGCCTTGGCTCATTCGTGCAAGATATAAATAGCGACGCAACGTTGCCAACTATGCAGGATCTCAAATTGTGCATAAAATGTCAAATACTGTATAACTTATGGAGCGCCCCCTTCAGCGCATTTGTTGAACTATTTCTGTATAAAAATTGATAAAAATGGGCAAAATGAGATCCGAACAAAAATTTACAGGCACACTACCCACACTTGGATTAATTGGAAAACACGAGATACACATAGAAACAAGGCGAGATCCAATTTGGATCTCGACTTGTTCAAACGGATCTCCACTTGTATACTATTTATCACTAAAAGATCTCGACTTGTGCAAAAAACATATATATATATATATATATATATATATATATATGTATATGTGCACGGCTATCTTACTTGCCTCCGAACATATGACAGACACCCACGCCTCCATGTCAAGGAACATGTTTTTCCATGTGTATTCCTAGTCAATCTCTTAAATAAGGCTATCGTAACAGAAGCATCAAGAGAGGGGTAAGGAATTTTGATATTTGAGATATACAAAAAAATGGTGCAAACAAAATAGCAACACAGCTCCGACTACACTGCTACAATGTGGCCTCCCATTGTATATCGCCGTGTTACACAATCGATATACTCACCTCCAGCAACGTTGCCGCTCTGTTGCACCTTTTGCCGAGGGAATAAAAGTAGCGCGTCGTTTTGTTTTCGGATTTCGGCACGGCGAACGTGATAACGTATCTAAACATCGCGCGGATGGCATTCTGCGTGTGTTAATAAATTCTTGTGGGTACCTAACATAGCTATATTCTACGAGGTACGAAGGCGGTGCACATCACACAGTTTTGATTATAAATGGTAGCTCAAAAAGAGTGGCGACCTAAACTTACTTTTTTTAAATAGAAGGCTCGATATTTAGGTAGCTTACAAGGAGTTTTCCATTGAAATGCTAATAATTTTAATATAAAGTTGTATGGATCTACCGCCAACAGTTCTGGAGATATTAACGATTTTATGCAAAAAAAATGCTGAACTTTAGGAAGCTGTTGTACTAAGTAACAGGAAACAATTCAATGAAAGAGAACGTTATCAAAATATTATGGGGTAAAAGTTTCTTCACGTTTCTAATAATACTGAAATAATAAAAGGAAACATTTGCTAATGCGAATTGCATCAACAACGGTGATGGGATTCGAACTACATCGCCTACAAATGCGATTTCAGTTCCACGCGTTTCTTCCACTGATCCGTGAAGGATCTCTCGGATCTGTGCAAGGCATGGTTGTATTAAACAGAACACACTATTTGTTGCCCCTTTTTGACTCTTACAACATTTATCTTGTATCTTTTGGGTTCCATCTTTGTCAAGTGTAAAGCCTGAGCTATGTGCAAATTACTGATTTTATCTGCTTCTAAGTTAAAGCAAAATAAGCAACCATTTGCTTAGTGCCCACTCTGTACCTATATGTTGTGTCCAAATATGCCTTTTTTCTTCAAGTGTAAAAACCTGAGATTTGTGCAAATTATTACTTTCATTTTAGTAATAGGTCTTGAGTTAAAGCAAAAATAGAAAGAATTTAAATTATTCTTATTTGCTCACCCTGTATATATTTCTCCGAAATTTTTTCGGCTTTATGTCAGGTAGACATAGAATATGCATGCAAAGTATCGTATTGCTCCAAAAAATAGTTTTAGAGTTATACCGGCAAAAGCCAGACGGAATTGAAAAAAACCGGTTCTTTGATATCTAGGGACCCTGGAAGTGAAGATCTGAAGAAATTTCAGAAGGTAATTTTTTATCGATTACAATACTTTCTTCGTCTTTTAGACGAGGCAAGTAAAAACTAAAAATTAAGATGCTTTAATTCAAGGGATAACAAAAACCACCTTTAGATTAATAAATCTAAATCTCTTCGAACAGAACAAAGAACCAGATTTAGACAATACAAATCCCGTAATGTAGATACAAGAAATAATGAACACGAAAAAACGAAAAATTCTGAATAAATTGATTCTACGAGTATTATCAAATGAAATCAGATTTTGAAAAAAAAACAAACGAACACATCAAAATTATACAGTGGCCGCCAAAAAGTCGGCATCATATGGGAGTTTTTTATTATTTATTTTTGAAAAGAACTTTTTACGACAATAATTTGTGCTTGTCCAAAAACCTCTTTAGCCCCTATCATACATACCGAGTGATTTTAACCTATTTAGAAAATGGCGTATTTCGAAATTGTCAAAATCTAAAAAGTGCTATTTTTCGGAAATTAAGTAAGATTTCAATGAGATTTCTTTAGAGTGTTAGTTTTAGCTAACTGAACAATCTCAAGTCCAGAAAACACACATTTTTCTTTAACTTTAGCTAAACTTTAATTTTTCAATGTTTTAAAAATTTCACATACCAACAGCGTGTGGCCGGCTGGTGCTTGCGTGGCGCAGTGAAGTGGGTTCAAGCCCCACACCCGAGCATTGATAACATCGTACGCTCTCGGGCCATCATACGAACACCTTTGATGGTCGTGACTCCTGTGAGGGCATTCTTCCTTAATTCAAGGGGTTAGGCTAGCCACCTACCCCGGCCGCGGATTAAGATGGCTTATAAAACCGCACTCAAGTGTGTGAAAGTAACAGGCTCTCAGCCTATATTAAGAGAAAGAAGAAGACATACCAAAACTTAACTTTAAAATTAAATTTTTTTATGTGAAGACACGATTTATAATTGTAAAAAATAATATAAAATGTTAATTACTTCTTTAGATTTTTTATTATTTACCGAAAAGTGATATGTTGGCATAATTTTGAAGTTTTTGATGCAAGGTGCTTTGTAAGAGAAGTATTTTTAAATGATAATTAATATCTATTTAAATAGCTTCTACGATAAAAACTCTAATCTAACCCTTTTAGTGAATCCTGTAAATATTCTTTTACAGTTGTCTAAATGAGAAGATTTTTCTTTATACAGTTTACATGTTCTAAAAATTCTTCTCATTCAGACAACTGTAAAAGATCGTTTACACTGTTTACAGCATTTCTGTAACAGTAATTCGCTAACAGGGTTAGAGTTTTTAGAAGCCATTTAAATAGATATTAATAATCATTCAAAAATATTTCTCCTAATTAAAAGCACATTGCATCAAAAACGTAAAAATTATGCGAACATATCACTTTTCGGTAAATTAACATTTTATATTATTTTTTACAATTATAAATCATGAAAGTCGTTACATAAAAAATTTGAATATTAAGTCATGGTATGCGAAACTGAAAAATATTTAAAAAAGGGAAAAAGCTAAAGCTAAAGTTAAAGAAAAATATGTGTTTTCTGGACTTGAGATTGTTCAGTTAATCAAAACTAACACACTCTAAAACAATCTCATTGCAATCTTACTTAATTTCCGAAAAATAGCACTTTTTAGATTTTGACAATTTCGAAAAACGGAATTTTCTAAATAAGTAAACGTCACTCGGTATCTATGATAGGGGCTAAATAGGTTTTTAGACAAGCACAAATTATTGACGTGTAAAGTTTTTTGAAAAATTTAAATATATTTTTTTTTACTTATGTGATGCCGATTTTTGGCGGTCACTGTATACCCAATACCGCTAAATTGTCAACTATTTCTCCTCTTCGATGGGTATTAAAACTATACAAAGTGCTCGTAATTTGCAAATTCAATGATTTTGCCTCAGTAAATGAAGCACGCTATGTATCTTTGTATTTCTTAAAAACTCTTTCAATAAACTTTCGCCTAATAGCTTATTTAACACCTGGTTTGGAGATTTAATTTATTCCAGCATTTCTCGGTTTTTGTGTCAGCAATGGCTGGATTTTTATTTTCTAAACCTAGTTTGTGATTCCTTTAAATAAAGCATTTTAGGGGCTTTACATTGTTTTCTTATACTCACACTCGTATAGTTGGAAAACAGTTGAATTCAGAGTTATCCAGTAAGATATCAAAATAAATCTTTTTAAAGGGGGCATTTTAAAATACTAAAATGTGTAGTGCGTTTCCTTTAAAAACCTTTGAAATCATGAAATTTGCAGACACCTTGTATAGTATGAATGCCGAGAATCACCATTTTACACTCGAAAGGTAATTCAGAAAAAACGTATAATGTTTTATTTTTATTTCAGTATCTACAGCAGCTGCCTGAAGTTTAGCATTTTGTGCATAAAATCGGTAACATCTCCAAAACAGTTGATGTTAGACCTATACAAATTTATATTAAAACTATTGGTATTTCAATGAAAAGCTTTTAACCTTCCTAAATATATAGTAATACTTTGGTTCGCCACACTTTTTGAGCCATCCTGTATAATCAGAAATATTTTAGTAATATGCAACACTTTCGTACCTTCAACTTTTATATAAGCTATTTTAATGTAAATCTTCTAGTTTTAGAGATATTTCCCACCCCGCAACGTTGACGGATCCTGTATTAAATGTCCAGTGACATGCGGTTGTATTGAACTTACTTAAATCCATTACTAGCGATAAGCCCCGTGCGCGTTTGCCAAGTCTCTGAGGCGTAACAGTATGTTTCATAGATAAAGGCGAGTACTACTGGCGCACCTTGTTAGGTGTATACCGTGCGTCCACGAGACTACGCACCATGGCGTTGGAGTGATGCTAGTTTATTTTAAAGATCTACTCTTCCGATGGCAATTGATAGTCAAACGGTTGCTAAGCATTGACCATTAAAATTGAATTTGCAAGTAACAAACAAAGTGACTTCAGAAATGATCGAACGTTTTTAAATGGTCTTGGTTATACAACGTATGAATAATATGTTGGTGGCACTGTAAGTCTATGTCAAATTCGAGGTTAGCAGGTTAGGTTTTGCGTCAGTCTGTGTCAAAACTGACGCAAAACCTAACCTGCTAACGTAGAATTTGATACCATATGTCAAGTTGAATATGACTTAATCGTTTATTGCCATTGTTTTCGTAAAAGCAAGAACTGATCTTTGGGATAAATTAACGTTGCTCTGATTCCATGGTGCGAAACCCTGTGGACACACGGTATGTGTATTACATGGTCGCGCCATCTAGAATAACCTCTACCAACTGAAGTGTATAACTGAATATGTGTACTGTCAAACTCACCTCCACCAAAAAATCTGTTAAATCGATGCTTGTTGCACCATCTGTTGAATGGAACACTTATACATGGGGATACCTAGTCGCCTCCGATTTTTCGTACTGGCCTCCAAAAATGAGGCCAGTTCTTCGTTTTGACGTATGCTTTCGGAGGCGAGTTTGACGTTATTTAATCAAAGTTTCTGCCTCAGGTGTTACCGACTGAGTAATTCCAAGGTAGTTGACTAAGCTAAACTGAATCAAATCTAGTGTAGGCTAATCAGGATGAGTGAGTTCTCGATATTACTGGATTTCCAACAAAACAATTAGGAGGCTTAGACATTTCATTTATTTAAGAATTGTTACTATGGAAATGCTGCTATAAACACTTTCGGTGTGTCGATTAGATCCGAAGCACAGAGTAAGACACTTTCTGTTCGTCATTGATGCACTCGTTGCAGCAAATTCTACTTCCTATATGTATTACACAAACAACTAGTTCGTAATGTTTGAAAATTAATCAAGGAATTTAATGCAGGTACCTCGTTTTGTAATAACTCTACCTATAATAGCAGTCGCAGGTATACATGTTTGGAAAAAGAAGAAAAGCGTTATGCCAATTAAATGCTTTCTCCCAGTTATCGTGATTTAAGTAGTTGCCCCACAAGTTTTTTTGAGCAGTGTACTAAATGTGTCCAATTTAAAATTATACATAGGAAAGATCATAATCCTTTCAAGGGCCAGTACTCAATAGAAAAATAATTTAAGACTAAAATATTTACACCACCAAAGAAAAGCTGCAGTAAGTAGTTTTACCTGTATGCACTTTTAAAATGCACACAGAAATACATTATTTCCTGGTAATTATGGAAACATAATTTGCTGTCGTGTAATAAATTCACAGGACGTGCAAGTATATGAATGACATCAGGCAGGTCAGCTAATTCTAATAATACATTTTTTAATATTTAAGTTAAGTTTATATGCACTAAAGGAAAACTAAGTCCAAATACTATTTTCGAAAGCTTGCCATAATGAGTGAATTTTCAATATTACTGAATTTCTGAAAAACAAGGTGGCCCAGCATGTGTTCAGTGTATGAATATTGTCTGCAAAGAATATTGGTTTCATAGACCTGTTGCAGATTATTGGCGTCTTTTCTTTTTAAATGAAATCTGGATCACTTGAGAGGTAAACAAAAATATAATTACTGTCACAAATCCTGTTTATTTAATACTATATCGGGTATATATCTAATTTTATATATCAATTTATTATAATTGGCACAGTAATTACACAGAAAGTAGTTAAGTTTAACTTTGCTATCTTAAATTGAACACCCTGTATATTGTTAGATATTGAATTTTCCTTTAAATTTTGAATTCAAAAATGTATGACTTGCACATGTGTCACTCGAGTGTTTTTGGTTTAAAAGGAACATTTAAAAACAAGCATCGTTAGGTATTACAGTATTTTTTTTAATGAAAACCAAAGGGTAACTTACATGAGCCAATTTCTTTAGTTTCTTCTTATTTAAATTTAATTAAAATAGTTTTTATAGTGGTTGCTCTTTTGTTTTCATTAAATAATTACTGTAATATGTAACCAAGTTCGTTTCTAAATAATCCATATACAAAAAAGTCACAAAACATGTGCAAGTGATATGTACGTTTTTGAATTCAAAATTTAAAGGAAAATATCAATATCGAACAGTATACAGGGTGTTCTACTTAAGATAGCAGTTGTTTTCCTTATTCTTTTCCCTATAATTACTATGCGAAATTGTATTAGAGTAAATTTATACATAAAAGAGATATTTGAGGTGTAGCACAATCTTGTTACATCAATATATAAAACTAGCTGAACAATGTAAAACATAAATCTAAGTATAATAATTATTAGTAATTGTACAGTATAATACAACATGGAAACAACATTAGTAAGATGTGCTAACAGCTGTACTAGAGTTTCTCATAAAATGCTGAAGAAAGCTCTTGATGCTTGCGACACTTCTATGTCGCGAAATCGGATAATTGTTAATGACGCTTTGGCATTCAAACCCCGTTGGATATGTTTCCCTATGTATATGATTTTGAAACTTTGTTAATATAATATTTTTTTCATCAATAGTCCACCTTTTCCTTTGTTGAGCATTTTTTTTCTTGTCGGTTGTTTTTATAGCTTTTCTTCTTGTATCCGTCGTTACTAAAATATGAGTTACAAAATTAATCAATAGCTAAAGCACCATTACATCAAACATACCGTAAATTTCATCAAATGAGTCATCCCCACTCATCAAATCGGTTGATTTGACTGAATCATCTCCATCATCAGTGGCATATGGATCCACGACATCCTTGTCTGGCAATATTTGTTTTTAAGGTCTTGCAGAATGTACAAAATTCTTTTTTTTTGCTGTAGTTTTTAGCAGGTCTAACAATGCCATTTTCACGATGGAGGTCATCTGCAATTTCTTACCATATAGAAAGCGGTACCAAAAACCAATTTCATTTACCTTTATATTTACTATCAGAAGATTGATTTGCCTCAAGTTCCAAAATTGTATGCTCTACACCTTAAATTTGTGATTTATTAATATTATTTATCTATGACTAGATTTTTGCCACTTACCAACAGTTTTACTTTCAATATTCAGACGGCTGTCTTCATTTTTATTAACTCTGTCAGTGTTTCCAGTTTCTTCTTTGGGAACTGTACTTTCACCGTCTGAAAATTCATGGCACTGTTTTACATTATCTATCTTTACATACCACTAATTCCATGTTGGTTTTGATGAGATTCATTACAGTTTTTATTCCCCAAACATGAATAAAGTCTATCTTTCAGTTCTGAATTATTATGGAAATTGCCTAAAATAACAAATATATAGGTAAAACGATATTTTTTCATTATCAAATTTTCTATTACTTTCAGAAAATGTGTTGTCATCAACGTCTTTAGATGAACCCAAATGCACTACTGCGGATGAAGAATCCGATATATTGCCAGAACTCTTATTGTCAAATGCAACTGATGAGGTCTCCTCCAAAGCTGCTTTATCTTCACTGGAAACTACGTCTTCTCGGTTTTGGATCTCATTACATTCCAGCTCTAAATTTGTTGTACTTGTAAAATAAATACTTCCAGTGTAACACAAGAACACAGAAACTTACCGTTTTTTTCAAAAATTTTTGAATCACTATTGGCTGCTGATTCCCAATTTGGACGCAATCTGGTCAGTGGCACGTAACTCTCAAAGTATTTTCCAAATGGTGGTGGAAATTTGTTTACAGCTTTTCCAAAATTGACTGACGACGAATTCGATACTGAACTACTATGTTCAGTTTCGGAGATCATATAACCCTTAGCTGCAACGTAAATAAATTAGTTATTTATATTTAAATGTCAGCGTCTAATAGAAATAGCAGAAAATCATACTATAGTGATGTAAATAGATAATCATTAAGGTATAAACCATTCTAGCAGAAAATATTGTAATCACAAATCTTACACTAGGGATTTCAGAATCCAAATATACAAATAAATAAATAAAACAAGATATTGTCAAATAATTTTTTTCGTTTCAAGACAATTAAAAAGCACTTTTTACAACCGTCAAAAAAGGTATAGTTTTTTAACACACTGTAGGATGATTACAACATTACAAGTGGGCAATTTTTTCCTAGATCCATTTAATGTTATCGTATTTGTTATTTTGACAAGTGTCGGTTCATTATGTGAAAAAAATGTCCTGTATTTTTCCTCATCACCACACGTTCATAAAACGGGGGTTCCCCACCAGTTGACGAGTTGACAACACTGCAATTGCACATTTTAAGTAACAGTAACCCGATACTGCGGTGGGGTAAAAGTGACGTCACAACTCGCGTCTGCACCAATGTTATTTTAATAACCAAGATAGATATTGAAAAACCGTTTTCGGGATTTACTTGGATTAATATTGATCTTAAGTTAGTCAAGAACCTCATGATGTTGCAACGACCGTACATGGCTTTTAATGCTGCTGTTAAACGCTGAAAAAAAAACGGACACGGCAGCGTTTTTGTTTAATAAGGCAGTAATATGGTTAGAATAAATTTTGACTTACTTACCTTTGATTTTCCTGCGGTTCATCTTGTATTTTATGAGCAAAGAGCACAGCACTTCACTATCGTTACATATAACGCCTACGGTGCCCAAAAACAAGAACAGAATGATGGCGCCAATTCAGCAGTACCGTCGAGTTCGCCCTGCGCCGATGCCAAAGTGGCCAATAGTGCAAGCCGTTTCTTATCTGAGTCTGCTACAGAATTACGCGGGAATACAAAATAATAAGTGTATAGAACTGGACATAATTACTTCATACTCGAGCACCGTACGCTTTATTGATTTATTTTGTTATCATTATGTATGTTTTGGTTTTCATTATAAACAATATTCAGCCTGACTAAATTACACTGATCAAGAACAATCACTATATATTTTACACCAGAAATGTGATTGGCTCTAATTTCTCATGTTAGACCGACTAATCCTAATTTCATCACCATAAGGAAATTAATCGCTCTAATTTAATGATGTTAGCCAATACATGGCCTAATTCTTGCTGTATTAAATTTGATCTTATTTGGACAAATTACTTAAACTGATTGTAATTTTGGCTCTACAAATAGGCTCTTTTTGGTGTCTGTAACATTGACATCAAACTATTACTAATTAAATGTACTTCAATAAGCTAGGACACACTAAAGAGTAATGCCTAATTGAAAAATAATATTTAAAAAATATTCGTTGTGTAAAGCTCTTTCCGCACCGGGAGGCCCAAACTCGTGTTATATTTTGCTGTGAGGTCGAAACCCGTTATAGACGGAAGATTGGGGAAACGTGTAGCACCACTTTCAGACTCACGGAATCAAAGATGATATCTTTTCAAAAATATCCTGAAGCCACTGATAAATGCTTCTCTGTTGGTAGAAGATCTCGTTCACTGTTAGTTTGGCGTTTTCTAATAAAATTTGAATAATTTGCAAGTTTTCTCGCCAAAACAAACGAAAATTACCACAATTTTGGGAGTCATTGCCATATGCATCGTATGATGTTAATAAGCTCTTTTCAGGTTATTGTGGTCGATTCTAGCTGCCAGCTGCTAACTTTTAAGTCAAATTTCGAACAATTGTGATTCATTAAGCTATGACACTCTAAAGAGTATTGCCCAACTGAAAATAAATATTTATAAAAATATTCGTTGTGTAAAGCTCTTTCCATACTGGGAGGCCCAAACTGGTGTTATATTTTGCTGTGAGGTCGAAACTCGTTATAGACGGAAGATTGGGGACACGTGTAGCACCACTTTCAGACTCACGGAATCAAAGATGATATATTTTCAAAAATATCCTGAAGCCACTGATAAATGTTTCTCTGTTGGTAGAAGATCTCGTTCACTGTTAGTTTGGCGTTTTCTAATAAAATTTGAATAATTTGCAAGTTTTCTCGCCAAAACAAACGAAAATGACCACAATTTTGGGAATCATTGCCATATGCATCGTATGATGTTAATAAGCTCTTTTCAGGTTATTGTGGTCGATTCTAGCTGCCAGCTGCTAACTTTTAAGTGAAATTTCGAACAATTGTGATTCATCAAGCTATGACACTCTAACGAGTATTGCCCAACTGAAAATAAATATTTATAAAAATATTCGTTGTGTAAAGCTCTTTCCATATTGGGAGGCCCAAACTGGTGTTATATTTTGCTGTGAGGTCGAAACTCGTTATAGACGGAAGATTGGGGACACGTGTAGCACCACTTTCAGACTCACGGAATCAAAGATGATATATTTTCAAAAATATCCTGAAGCCACTGATAAATGTTTCTCTGTTGGTAGAAGATCTCGTTCACTGTTAGTTTGGCGTTTTCTAATAAAATTTGAATAATTTGCAAGTTTTCTCGCCAAAACAAACGAAAATGACCACAATTTTGGGAATCATTGCCATATGCATCGTATGATGTTAATAAGCTCTTTTCAGGTTATTGTGGTCGATTCTAGCTGCCAGCTGCTAACTTTTAAGTCAAATTTCGAACAATTGTGATTCATCAAGCTATGACACTCTAACGAGTATTGCCCAACTGAAAATAAATATTTATAAAAATATTCGTTGTGTAAAGCTCTTTCCATACTGGGAGGCCCAAACTGGTGTTATATTTTGCTGTGAGGTCGAAACTCGTTATAGACGGAAGATTGGGGACACGTGTAGCACCACTTTCAGACTCACGGAATCAAAGATGATATATTTTCAAAAATATCCTGAAGCCACTGATAAATGCTTCTCTGTTGGTAGAAGATCTCCCCCCCCCCCCCCCCCCCCCCCCCCCCCCCCCCCCCCCCCCGTTCACTGTTAGTTTGGCGTTTTCTAATAAAATTTGAATAATTTGCAAGTTTTCTCGCCAAAACAAACGAAAATGACCACAATTTTGGGAATCATTGCCATATGTATCGTATGATGTTAATAAGCTCTTTTGAGGTTATTGTGGTCGATTCTAGCTGCCAGCTGCTAACTTTTAAGTCAAATTTCGTATAATTGTGATTCATTAAGCTATGACACTCTAAAGAGTATTGCCCAACTGAAATAAATATTTATAAAAATATTCGTTGTGTAAAGATCTTTCCGCACTGGGAGGCCCAAACTGGTGTTATATTTTGCTGTGAGGTCGAAACTCGTTATAGACGGAAGATTGGGGACACGTGTAGCACCACTTTCAGACTCACGGAATCAAAGATGATATATTTTCAAAAATATCCTGAAGCCACTGATAAATGCTTCTCTGTTGGTAGAAGATCTCGTTCAATGTTAGTTTGTCGTTTTCTAATAAAATTTGAATAATTTGCAAGTTTTCTCGCCAAAACAAACGAAAATGTCCACTATTGGGAATCATTGCCATATGCATAGTATGATGTTAATAAGCTCTTCAGGTTATTGTGGTCGATTCTAGCTGCCAGCTGCTAACTTTTAAGTCAAATTTCGAATAATTGTGATTCATTAAGCTATGACACTCTAAAGAGTATTGCCAACTGAAATAAATATTTATAAAAATATTCGTTGTGTAAAGATCTTTCCGTACTGGGAGGCCCAAACTGGTGTTATATTTTGCTGTGAGGTCGAAACTTGTTATAGATGGAAGATTGGGGGCACGTGTAGCACCACTCTCAGACTCACGGAATCAAAGATGATATATTTTCAAAAATATCCTGAAGCCACTGATAAATGCTTCTCTGTTGGTAGAAGATCTCGTTCAATGTTAGTATGGCGTTTTCTAATAAAATTTGAATAATTTGCAAGTTTTCTCACCAAAACAAGGAAAATTCTCCAAAATATTGGTAATCACTGACATATGCATCGTACGGTGGAATTATGCTCTTTTTAGGCAAATAGCGGTGATTCATTAAGCTATGATACGCTAAAGAGTACTGCCTAATTAGAAAAAAATACATTTAAAAAATATTCCTTGTACAAAATGCTTGTGTGTGTGAGTACCTGTCGCGATTTTTAATTCTTCTGTGTTGCATAATTTTTGGAAGTGTGTTATTTTATAACTTAACGTAGGCAACAATACTTACATTTCGAGGCACAAACCGAAATGTGCAGAAATATTGCCACAAGAGGGGTGTTATGCAGCTGAGTCCGAAAATGACTTAACTGTTCTTCCAGGTATAGCCTCATGTGCCCGAAACCGGATTTTTGAGGCTAAAGCGAGTTTTATATATGCCGATTTAAGGCTAAATATTAGATTGCACATGTATATATATATATATATATATATATATATATATATATATATATATATTGCTATGATACCGAAAGAGCAATCTATGTTGAAGAATAATTTAAATATAAAATTTGGTATGTCACTACAATCAACTTGGAATATTTTATAAAGAATTGCCTGTTATAATTAAACTCATTTAATCGAATTTGAATTTTGGTGCAAACTAAGATGATATGTATAGCACTTGATAATTACATGCTCGGATTACATATGACAAATATTATTTTCTATTGAAATATTAAGATGAGTAGGTAGCACTCAAACTATTTTAATTTTTAGTGTGCATAAATAATAAATTGTAACTTAGAAGCTAAGCAGTTTTTGTTACCATTATTACAAAATCAACAACTAAAAAAACATAGAATGTAATTTGTATATGAATTTTCGATTCCAATAAAAAATAGAAATGCAGTTATAGAAGAGTAGTGGAAGGTTATTTAGTTAGATACAAGCAAGCAAAAGTAGCTAGAAGAGGATAAGATTTGGATAGAGTTATTTATTTTCATTGATACAACTGATAAGAAGATACATTTGTAAAAAGTTACACATTGCGGGAGATGTCGATGGAGTCCTAAGGACGTGAGGAGCTGACTACGTAGGATAGCAGAGGAACTTTAGGACGTGGAAGATTCTGTTAGTTGCTTACTGCAGAGATTGCCAAAGTGGGAGCTATAAAAGAAGAATATTAATCAAGGATCATATAGGATACCAAACTTGCCGTGGAGCTGCGGGAGCAGAGGGAACGTCTGGAAGGTGATAGTAGTTTTGCTGAGTTGGAGCAGGACCTTCCTGTTAGCAGCCGGAGGTTTGACAGGTACACAGCTGCTTGTCTGTAAGCAGAACATAAAGACAGGACTAGCTAGAGGATCCAGGCTGTGGACGTCAGAGAGAGTGTTGCTTTAGGACGTCACGTTCAGGCAGCAGAAGTGAAAGTTGTTCAGGTGGGTTTTTAGTTATACTATTGAAGCTATATTAAATAAAAGACAATTAAGAGAGTGTAAGTACTATAATCAAGTACTTACCTTAGGGCATTGAGTCAATTACATGTGAGTAGAAAGAATATTTGTCATTTTTAATTGAGAATATTGTTGGAGCTTTGTTTGAAGTGCAAGGTGACAGTTAGTGTCAGCACGCAATCAAAAGTCATCATAAAAATAAAATTTCAATTAACAAACTACTAGATTATCGAACCACCCCTGATAAGAGGCTCAAGGTGCTACTGATTTTTATAAAAGTTTGAAATAGCTATTTAAGTAACAAGGAATGTAAGGACCTATTAACATTTGAGGTAGGCAAGTACAAGCCAAGACGAAGCCGCGGCTTGTTGCCTGCCGAAAATGTTAAAAGGCGATACATTCCGAGTTATCTTTTTATATTTTTCCCGCTGCTTATCGAAATTTTCCTAGATTTTTGGAAAAAATCGTTTGGTTTGTCACCTGTCACCAGGATTAATTTTCGTGAGCCGTGCTACCTGTGATTGTCACATGTCACATAAACACTTGTAATTTATAAACAAAACGTCTAAATCTGCATCTTGATTTGCTAATTTTAGTATCCTATGAACTTAATAATAATATTAAGTTCCGTTGTCAAAAAAAGCAGCAAACAAATATAATCACCGACTTACACGTTTTGTTACTAACGCTGTATCACTGACTTAGGTACATGATCAGCAGCGGGAAAATAATTTTAATTATCAAATACATTGCATTGTGTAGGTACCGAGATAAATAGTTAGGCATACACAATCAAGTGCAGCCTCAACAATATGTATATTATGTGTGTCCCCGGCCTTACGAGTAAATTTATCTCCCCTGCACTTGATTGTTTGACTTCAGATTTGTGCCGAATTTTTAAGGGTACCCCTTAAATTGGTGGCGCCGCCCCTCCATCCTAAGAACCCACGGCCGTCTTCGGCTACGAGCTGACCGGCGACCCCTAATTAGCGATTGGTAGTGACTCATCTGAACCTTGGCTAAGTGAGGCAATTGATGCTTTAAGTGATGCATTGAGCTATTAGAGCTCAGTATTTAACGTAAGTAATTTTCCGCCCCCCCCCTCCTTATTTTCCCGGGTAACAAAATGGCAAAAAAGTGGCACTTCATACACCGAAATTAATTTATAAAAAGCCTACTTTTTTAAATGAAATTTTAAAAATAGCTATTTTGGTTAATTACAAGGTCACTGTAAAATGTGTTGTGTGTTGTGTGCGTGCATCACACCAGATTTTTTCATTACGCGGTTGGCAACGCTGATATGTGATATATTCTTCAGTGTTGCCAACAACGGCGAAAAGTCGCTAAATCTAGGGTATTTAACAAGTGGTTTAGCTAAAAAAATAGGACTTTGCGATTAGAGACTTTTCTAGCGTTTTTAATATATTTTAGTTTGAAATTCAAGGGTATTATTCGTAATTTAAAAAAATATGTAAAATCTATTAATTTCGAAATTTCTAAAGTTACATATATTGTTATGATACATGATATGGACAGAGATTATAATAAAGGAATGTTGAAAATTGAACGAGTAAATTTGAACAGTTACAGAAATTGAGTCTAAATAGATAAAAAAAAATTTAACATTAATTGATAAAGATCAACTTTGATTGCATTATTCATTGGGATTCATAAAATACTGGTAGGCTGATTTGAATGCATTGAAATAAATAATTAACGAAATAAAAAAATTCAAACTAAGGTTACATCGACAATTGTGTTTGTTAAGAAAATTATGTATTGTTAGTATTATTTTAAATTAATTAAATAGTGTGCATAAATAATCGTTACTAGTATATAAAAAAAGTTGTTTATAAAACAGTTACCAAATAAGTACTCATAAAGGCAGTTGTAAGAAAATTTATGGAAAATTAAATATTAAAAATTAATGGGAATAACTGCAATAATTATTTATTTAATATGGTATTATGAATAGTAAGATTAAAAGCAAAGAAAAACAGTTATTGAAATATTGGTAAACAAAAATAATCATCATCGATTGAAAGTGGATTTATTGCATTGAACTACAAGTGATTGGAAGTAATTTCATATTGATTATGTGAAGAATTGGATCGATACTTGGAATATTAAGTTTGAGATGTCAGCGTACCTGAAAATAATTGGACAAAGTTAATAGTTGAAAATAACAGAAGGAGAGACTTACCTGGACAAATAGATCGTGTGATAGCAGGATTGTGGACTGCAGTAGTAACTAGGACGAGGTTTTGGAGGCAGTTGAGTAGGTTGGATGTGAGCTAGCAAGCAGGATAGTGACTGAAATTGGATTGATGGTACAGACATACAACAGGAACTGGTGGCTGTGGTGATTGGACTAGAGGAAGCGGTAGCTGCTGAAAAAAAGTGTTCTTTTCAGTAACTTACAGGGCTAAAGGTAGGAGCTGGTTGTGACGTCTGACATTGGCAGCTGCAGGAGGTTGGAACTTGCATCAGTTCATAGGACCAAGGAAAGATTAGCTGTTGGAGGTTTTGAAGGTGTTACCTGTTCGAGAAGGCTGTTGGTGGTGAGTGTTGTGCGTAGTGAGGACGTAAGTAACAGAAACAGGTTTGTTAAAATAAGTTTATATTGAAGTTTTGAATACTGTCAAATGTTGAAAGTAATTAACTGAAACTGAAGTAAAAATTATCTAGAAAAGTCAACAAATTTTAAACGTCAAATGTAAAAGCATAGTTGTCAGTACACCTTAGTGTGAAGAGTTTGAAAAGTAAATTTTGACATTCAAATATAAAGCTAATTTTAGGTTATAATATTTCATTGCAATATTAGATAGCATGCTAGATTCGATGAACCCAGCCCAATGAGATAAGAGGTCTTGATTATATTAAAAGTCATTAAAAATATAACAGAATTATTTTGAAGGCATAGTTTCCTAAAAATAGGGGCTATAGCAATATACATTAATCCTCAAAACTTTTCATATAATATCTGTCCCAGGATTCTTTCTCCTGGCGTCATCTGTATATGAAG
This sequence comes from Agriotes lineatus, assembly GCA_940337035.1. Lineage (NCBI taxonomy): Eukaryota > Metazoa > Arthropoda > Insecta > Coleoptera > Elateridae > Agriotes > Agriotes lineatus. The sequence goes on along the minus strand of CALNHX010003951.1, from coordinate 104,910 downwards.
TAATCAAAGAAATAGTTGTTTAGCACTTTTACATTTGTGGCTGTTTGATAGACAAAGAAAACAACAGTAATTGATTTCTGCTTTCGCGCCCGTTGAGTTACGACGTGTGTCCAATAGTGCCGGCAGTAAATACGAGTGAAACAGAAATAGTACAGCACTGTCTGATTTTGATCTGCCGGGCACCGCCTTATGAATTTGTTTTCTAATCTGACTTCGTGCTTGTGTCAAATTATTCCGATTGTTTATTTTCTGGTTTCAAGTGCATTTTTGCAGTTTTCCTGGCCTTCATTGGAATTATAAAAAGTTCTTTTCAAAACTACTACTACCTGCGTTTTTCGTATCAGGTATGCAGTCGGCTTCGTAAATTTAATGGTTAGGTTATGTACGTTTGTGTTTCCAGTCTTTGTTTTGAACTAATGAACTTCTGGAGAGCAATACCTGGTAAGCGTTTAAATTCTCAGGTCCAAGTAATGGTTTTTCGCTTTTAGAACACTTTGAAGCAGAGAAAGTAAATGGTGGGCCGCTGTTACCACTAACTGCAGTTCGAGAAGTAAGTAAAGTTATACGTAGTAAGTTAAATATATTAAATAAATCTAACTTTTAGAGAGTAGCAAATGTAATAAAAATTGGTTAATCATTTGTTACAACGATTAAGCAGCGAAGTAAAAGAAATCCGAGGCGTAAATATAATGCACTTCCAATACATATTAAATTATATTATTGAAACGACCTAACATCACTTATATGTGTTGACTTTGACAACTGACCGGAAGTTTCATGATTATAGTTAATCTTAAGTCATACACATCTGCGTGTGACGTCAGGAGGAAGAATCCTGGGACAGATAGTACAAAAGAATTTCAAAATATTAAGTTGAGATTGTACCGCCAGATGCCAGCGCATAAAGCACCAGCCTCTACACCGCAAGGTAAATGAGGTTACATATAAAACATACATAAATTTGCAAATACGCGAGGTTATACTGGTATGATGAACGCCTGAAATTATATTATGTTTACTTGACATTTATTTGTAATTCGTACGTGACCAGACGGTCATAATTGCGCTAATGGCGCCGGAGATTTGAAATTAAAAACTGAAGGAGCTTTATCTTGACTCTTTGCAACGTTTGTACAATTTAGCACTGGTTATCTTCTTTGAGGATTAGGTATTTGATGAAATTTCTCCCTTATATAGATATTTTAATATGAAATTTGCCACTTGAAGAAAAGAAGAAGAAATTCCATTTTCATGCCGATTATGAAGAATTTCAATTGCAAACTGATAATTTCTCAGATTCATCGCAAACAACAAAAGTTATCGACTTTAAATTAAACACCTGGCCTACTTAATATTTTAAGACACTTGATACTGTAGCTTCCTGACGAATAACAATTGTCCGAAATATTTTCAGGGAACCAAAACACATAATTATATTGTTTAAATACGTGTCGCCGTATCATTTTTCAATCGCGCTAATATTCTCGATCACGATTAAATATTTTCACTTACCTACAGAGGAGGCATTAAAAACAATACAAATATGTATTTTCAATACCAGGCCACTACTATACTACGAACCATGATCGTTGGTAGCGTCAATTCAGTTATTCAGCAACTAGTTTAGAATATTGTTTGTCCTTTTTCCAGTGTTACTGATTTTTTACATAATAAACGTACCAGAATTTACATCCACTAGAGTGTAAGTCTACAATGTATGTGAAATTTGGCCTCTTCTTTATTTTGGCAATGTTTGGTTCCGCAAGTAGGGTTGGCAACACTGTCATTTTGACCCGAAGACTTCGGGTTTGACAATAACTTTTCGGGCTTCGGGTTTTTAATAAAATTCTTCGGGTTAACTAAAGGTTCATACATACATGGATTGCGAAAAATTTGACTCCCATTTAAAAGCTCCAGAGCAGAAGTAATTGGAAAGAAAGTGGCAAAAGAGGAAAAAATTTTAGAAAATACCTTAATTTTTTTTTTCAGAAAAATGTTTCGTAGTAGTTTACTTAAGATGAATTTTGAACATTTCTTTTATGGAATGTAAAAAATGGTTTTATTCTTTAAGTCCTATGATTTACAAAGAATTATGCTATATGTAACGGGCCAGCTGAATCCCTTACCGATGTTTATTTTCATGCTTAAATGTAGAAACCAAGTTGTATTTCGTATGTTCTATTATTAGAACTAATATTGTATTTTATGTAAGCAAATGCTCTCAAAGCCGAACCTGCGCTAGACGTGTATTGAGAAGTTTGGTTTTCGCGAGTGCAGCAGAAAACGCGCTGTACGTGGAATGCTGGAATTTTCAAATCAAGCAAATGTAACAAAAAAAGGCAGCAGTCGCAGGCAGCCTCTTCTGAGATAAAAGTATAGTACGTGAATTCGCCTAGGGAAATATAAGATAATTTGAAGCGGCCCTAAAAGAATCTAGTAGCCAACTTTTGCTGGAAACAGTGTTAAAGTGCAGCGCATTTTGCGAGTGTATATGTAAGTACACCCAGTGTGCTGTATTTAAAGGCTTATTTGAAGCGTCAATTTTAAGAGGCGTCAATTCAACTGTCTTTACGAGGCCTGCACGCGATTAGTGGTTCCACCAGGAGCGGATGATGCAATCGAGGCATGCCGTTTCCAAGGGTATGCAGCAGTCAGTTCCAAGTAAAATGTTTGCAAAGCGTGATAAGGTTGCGTTTAACTGAAAGCTTTTGCAAACGCGCAGGACTTAAATAAGTAGCGACTTCAGGTAATTTGGCATTCCAGTTTTGTTCGACATTTTGACAGTTGCGTTCTTTTAAAAGATAATTATTTCAACGCAATTTTTTGTTTTACGTTGTTCATGTATGTTTGCAACACACCTGCGGGTAGTCTCAATCTATATCGCACGTAGGTGCGTGCTTAATTCTATTTTCGTTATTTTTTTATAATTATGCACGTTTTTTGTTTTATGTCTTTTAAATCAATAGATGATGTAAAGAATTCGGCTTTTTTGTCTATTGTTTAAAGTCCGACCAACACTATAAGGGAAAACCAGATTTCTGTTTTGGCAGATAGTGATCTTACATAAGCGACTAACTGAGATATTAAGAGAGTCATTATCACTGAGCTAGCCAAGGAATAAAAAATGCAAATAATTATTTAAATATTAAAGCGTACGAGACGTCTTGTTCAAATTTAATGTATCCACGGAGGGGTAAAAAATACTGCATTTCATATGCTACTTAAAAAATATAAAAACAATTTTAGGAATTATATCTTTACAATGTAAAAAATTATTTCACCTTGAACTTTTTAATTAATTTTGTCCCACTTTTTTCTTCCCCAAAAATTATTTTCTTCGGATCAGCATCCACCTAATGTTGGTAATCCTATCCGCAAGTAATTTTTTAAAACAAGATACTTATAATAATGGCCAATGCATTAGTAAGTAATAAATAAGTTTTTCATATAGTGTTAAGATTTATTCAATAAAAATAATTTGTTTATCGGGACTTTTTCAATTCCACATACTTTCTAGACGTATCATAAATTTAATGTTGCCTGTAACTTCCCTGTTATTTAAAAAATAGTGCTTGTACCTACTAAAGTGGTAGGTTGAAGAAAAATGAAGAATTTTGGAGACAACGTCGCAGAAATTTCGGCATTTGCAATATTTGCATCTGGCAACACTGTATTGTTTTGCGTTGAGGACCAATAATTTTGGACGGTGTTTACAAAATTTAGAAAATATAGTTTATTTTCCATAGAACACGTTGAGGTAACTACTAATAGTAATGTAGGTAAAATTGCGGGTTCGTGGTTACCTATTTCGTAAGTATATTAAAGTAACATTATTTTTATTTAACAATAAACCATAACCTCAAATGTGCAAAGCTGCCAAGCTGCGTGTTTGCTGGTGTGATTCGGCTGTCACAAACATAAATCGGGTGCATTGCATGCATCTAGGTAGATTGGGTACAATTCTCAAACACTCTAGGTCTAAATACTAAGAGCTTCTATTTGGAAACTGTTTGGTGTGTGTAGTATGTACTGGTACAATTTTTGTAATCTGTATAATTCAGTAAGCAACTGATTGAAAAGAATGTGTACTATGAACACTCTTTTTTTCTTTCAGATCTATAGTAAAACTTCAGGTGTAGCATCCGACGCAGTGGCTGTAATTGGTCTTGTGCAATTCTTCAAATTTACATCATGAGCCTCAGGTAAGCATATAAATAGTTGTCACTTGAATATGGGAAACGATAGTTGTGGTCATGCAACAGTTCACTCACTCAGTAATATATTATAAATGGGTACTGTATTTCCTAATGTTGCTTATGAAACGGTTATGCATAAGATCCCGATGCAGACCACGTACTAATAAGTGAAAACACTGTGGTGTTATCGTTTTGGTTATACAACCCATTATTCAACTGTACTATCACTTATAATACCATGAGTAGTCAAAGTTATGTCGACTATTTTTGCGGTGGTGTCACGAATGTCCATTGCGCTTTGGTACGATTAGGACAAGTGCGCTAGCACGAGTCCTAATCCCAAGCGCAATGGACATGACTAGTGATACCACCGCAAAAATAATCTACTTAACTTTGACTAAGAATGATATTCGAGGGACTATTTAATGAACCAAACTACTTTTTCAAATTAGTTTTCAGTAAATCTATCAACAAACTACGCAATTTCTATAGTAACAGAACACTAATATTGACTTTTTCTAATAAAAATCACATTTGTTTAAAATAGTCCCTTGAATACCTTCTAGGAAGATATATCCACTGATATTTTTTTGATTGGTCAAGAAACGTCAGAATTCTGGATTTTTATTGGTCACTTTTTGGCAGATGACAGGTGAATTGAATAGTCAACTTTATAATATTCTTTTTAATTTAATTTTATGAATCAAGGATTCTAAGGTAGGTTCAGCTTGACAATTTGAACTTGTCGTTTACATTTCGTACCTCAAATTTATGACATAAGAAATGTCTTCAAGCGAATATAAGTGTCAAACTAGTCATATAACTTTGTTTTGTTTTCTTACTTTATAATTAACATTAATAGGTTAGTTCGTTATGTACATCGCGGAGCGGAGCAGCTCGAGTCACGTGACTAGTCAACATCGAATGTCTGGAAATATTTATCGAACGCTCAACTGTCACCTGTCACGAAATGCGCAAGTTTCTAATTAAAACGCAAATTTCATTGATTCATTTATAATCTTAGCCTCTTTTACTTTCGGTATTGAGGATCGTTTGCATTCAAAGATTAAATAACGCCGTCGTTCATATGTCGTTGTTCTTGTCATGTGCTGATTCTCTGTTTACTCGGTTGAAATACATTGAGCAAATCGAGGTACATCGAAACGTTCACATTGGTACTTACCGAACGCTGACAGATCTCTTCGCTTGGCTTGCTCCATATTTAACGTACGATTTCGAGGAAACAGAGCTGTCAGAGGTACCGAACACAATTAATTGACATGAATCCAACTATCGCTTTAAATAACCTAACTTCATGACACATTTCTTCATAGCCTTTGTAGATTGTATTCTTTAAAAATTAAATTATTGGATCTAGGTTTAATTGAAATTAGTATTTGGAGTTGCATAACTTTGTCCGCGGAATAAATAAATAGAGTATAAGTAATAAGATTCTTTTGAAAAGTTTCATAATTTAATAGTATATATTAAAATGTCGCTTTGATGGTTTGGTGCTCTCGGTGAATAATTTTAAACAAATAATTTAGGCTGCACAGTAAAAAAATTTGGTCGCCCTCCAACTCTGTAACTCGAATCCCGGGCAGGTGAGCATTGTACTGCCAGATGCAAGCGCATAAAGCACCAGCCTCTACACCGCAAGGTAAAATGAGGTTATCGATAATACAAGTTGTAGTAGAGAGCGCGAGCGGTATGGCTGGCGATGGTGTAGCTTCTAACAAACCTTGTAAAAGGTGTAATAAACTCCCTCAAGTTAGTTTAAAATGTGTGGTGTGCAGTGCAGTTTTTCATCCAAGCTGTGCAAAACATATGAAAAACATTAATATTATTGACGATAAACAATTTTATTAAACTGTTGTTTGGTGAACAATGATGACGCGCACGCGGTTAATAGTGTTAGTTCGTTGGAAATGTACCAAATTGAAATCAAATATTTGAAGGAGTTGTTATCTGGGAAAGATAAAATAATTGAAAATCAGCAAGTAGCAGTTGAGGCTTTGAAAAGTCAAGTTCTGCTCAAGAACACTATACTAAGGACTAGTGTTGTGCCTTGGTCAATTGACCGGTCAATTTGACCACGGTCAAAAACTGTGTGGTCAAATTCACTGTCAAATGCCGTTTAGCCTTAAAATTGCTTATATTAAATTACACTATCAATCAACGGTTTTTTTTGTAGAAGGTCTTTATTATTGGCTGTAAGCCTGTAACTAATCAAACATTTACTGAAATTGCAAAGATGCAGGGGATTTACATATTTACAATTTGGCAGCTGTAAGGGAAGAAAAATCAAAATCTACAGCGAATTTAAATTTTTCCAGCGACGAAGATATTATGGACGATAGCTCTTCTGTTGAAGACATTCTAATATCGGATGACGATGAGATGGACATTCCATTGTCAAAATTACGCCAATAGCTTGTTTTTTAATGTTGCATACATAGTTTTTAAGTTTTGTATAGTGCTTTCTTAATACATTTTAGTTTGTTATTATTCTCTTCTTTGCTGTACTTATGCAGTAATGATTTGTTTTCCTGAAATCGTCAAGAAAGCGGGTCATGTCAACACTCAGTTTGATCTTGAAAGTGTCACTTTGCAAGACTAGTCATTTTTACTTTACATCACCTAGGCAACCGGTCACCTTCACCATGCACCTAGATTCTATTTTTAAATTTTTCAAGATGTCGGAGAGAAAATAAAGTCCTCCAGCTTCCTCAAGACACTTTTTATTCGCAGAAAGTTCTGTAAGGCCTAACACATACAATATTAAATAGTTTTGGCAGCGTTGTTCTTTGTTAAAACATTGTCACTATAAGTTACGTGAATGATTTGCTGGCGCAAAGTTTTAAGCGAGCGTCGTTGAAACATGAGTAGCGAGCAATGCACTTGGCGCCCTCTGTTGGCAACGGCTGGAACCGTGGAGCGGTGTAGATCCGTGCTAGAAGCCTGCGCGCACTAGGTGTTACAAATAGATTTTTAGAAAAAATGTAATACATTACACAGCATGAAAGTGTCTATGCTTGACTCGGAGGCTTTGAAGAAGTACTCGGACGCTTCGCGTCCTCGTATTCTTCAACAAGCCTCCTCATCTGCAAAGTATCACTTTCATGCCTTGTAATGTAATATACTATTTTATTGAAGCGTAAATATATGGCCAATAATGGTGTATTATTTTAGTTACCGAGAATATAAAATGAAATAATTGTTAAAACTGTTAATTATATGCACTTATAAATACTAAACAAAAGGGTTGGTGGTAATATGATACTAGTTAACCTTGTGACTTGCTTAAACTTACAGAACTATCAATACAATTGATTAAAAAAAGGTTAATTAAAAAAATTAAAATGGTCAAATGAGCGGTCAATTGGCTGGTCAATTGACCGGTCAATTGACCAAAAAGTTGTTGACCGGTCAAAGGCACAACACTACTAAGGACACGCATCTCCCGTTTCGAAGCGGACCGCTAAAAGTTGACAAGTAAGGCGGCCGTGGTGTACAATTATTCATTCACAAAACTCGTGAACTGTCAATGTCAAACATTTGCTGAGTGTAACTAGAAATTCGGACCATGTTTTAACAACTAATAACACACTTGAAATACACTCCATTGGATTAACAACCGTAAACTGACTTTTAACCGCGATTACAAGTTAATTTAGCTTGCTTCCAACTCTTGAACGGCAGTACACGCTGTCGACAGCGCCGCGACGGCTATCCCCAACATAAGGGCCGCTTTTATATACAGCCGTCATAGGAAGTTGCATCTCCTTAGTATAGTCTTCTTGGTTCTGCTGTTAAACAAAACGTAAGATGCCAGGTCAAGCAAATTTACTCAAAATTTGTATCCAACAAAAAGCATCACCTCATACAGCAAGCCTGCACTATCTGCAATACAGCCCAGCAACGATAAGAAAAATGATTGCAAGACACCGCAAGAAATTATACCTAGGACTTTACATTTAAGCAGCAAAAAGGATCTGGTGGAAAACCGCCAGATAACAAACAGTAACCCTCCAATTATCACTACCAAACAGGTAAACGCTGCTGTTCTGGAAGCGTGTCAAGAGCAGAAAATTACTGAAGTTATTAATAATGAATGGAAGACGATGGATCGCAAGAAATATCGTAATAATAAACCCAAAGGAATTATCGGAGACAAAGATATTAAAGATAACGAAGATTTAAAGGTGGTACCAAAAAAGGCACATATCTTTGTTTCGAGATTTGCCCCAAACACAAAAACTGAAGCTATCCTTAAACTTATAAAACCTGAATTTTTAGACGCTCAATGTAATGAATTAACATCTAAATATCCGGAAGAATATTCTTCTTTTAAAGTGACAGTTGATATTAAAAATATTGTCAAAGCTATGGACCCTTCCGTTTGGCCATCCGGTATATATGTTTCTAGGTTTTTTCAAAGGAGGTCACCACCTGCAATGAAGATTTAGTTTCTACTGCTAATTTCGAATTTAAATGCAAAACATCGTTAAAAATTGTGTACTTAAATGTGCAATGTTTAACAAACAAAATGAACGAAATGCAAGTTTTTTCAATTAAACATCAACCTGATATTATATGTGTTGGTGAACACTGGTGCAACCAATACAACATAGCGTTAATGACTTTAAATGGTTACGATCTAGCTAGTAGCTACTGCCGAAGATCATCTATTCATGGAGGATCCCTTATCTTCATCAAACAAAGGAAGTTTAAAGTTACAGTTATCAACTGTGACACATTTGCACAAGATTTTTTGTTAGAGTGTTGTGCAGTGCTTCTAGAATTAGATCACTTTAAATGTTGTGTCATAAGTGCTTACTGTCCTTCACCTCCGCCACCACGTTCTCGGGATTTGAAGGTACTTATTGAAAAATTAAGTGAATTATTAGCTCACTGTCATCTAAGGGCTACTAATGTTTATTTTTGTGCTGATTTAAATATAAACTACTTAAAAGATAATCTAGATAAACGTATGTTAAGAGACCTATTATTAAGTTTTAATATGCGTTGCTCATCGACTGAACCAACTAGAGTTTTTAAGAATAAAGATGAGAGGGTCACATCTACAAAGATAGATTACATAGCTATTAGTGAAAACAATACCCCGGGTAGTACCGTTGTAGTGCAGCCAAACATTGGTGATCATTTAGCTATGATTCATCAATTCGAGATTGGCTCCACTAACACGAAGTCTAATAATCATAGTAGTAACTATTATTATCACAGAGTTTTTACTAAATATAATTTAGATAATTTAAGAATATTCTTGAATAATACTAGTTTTATCAAGATATATAATTTAAGCAATAATGTAAATCAAGCATTTAATGCATTTCTGAATATTCTTACCTGGGCAGTTGATGTACATTGCCCAGTGCTTAAAAGGACAAAGAGAAAATTAAAACAAGATAACAGTTGGGTCACATCTGAAATAATTAAAAAAGGCAATGAACTTAAGAACTTCTATTGGTTAGTTCAAAATATAAATAATCCGGAGTTGTACAAAACCTATAAAAATAAAAAACATGAATACAAAATTTTAATTAAAAAAAGGAAGCAAGAATATTATAGTAATATCATTAATAGTGCTAATAATAAACCTAAAGCAATATGGCAATTTGTGAATAGCAGTATTGGCAGGGATACAATTTCAAAAGACATTATTATCAAGTATAATGGTACCTAAGGAATTAAACGATCATACGCAGATAGCAAACGGCTTTGCATTCCACTTCTCTAATATTGCAAAATACAATTTAACGAAGTCTTTTGGAAATAATATTTCCAAAAGTTGTACGTTGCCAACACCCAATAATAACTCCTTTTTTCTCGAGCCTATTACTGAACAAGAAGTGATTGGATATCATTAATAACCTCAAACGTAAAAACAGTGTCGGTATCGACAACATATCAACTGCAATACTAAAAGAAGTCGCTAATGCTGTAGCAAAGCCGTTAGCCCATATTATAAATTTATGCTTTACCTCAGGGAAGTTTCCAACTAAATTAAAAATCGGGAAAGTTTCACCAGTATACAAAAAAGGTGACTCTTTGGACATTAATAATTATAGACCTATAACGGTAGTAAGCACTCTAAGTAAAGTTTTTGAAAAAGCAATATATAAGAGAACAATGTCTTTTATCATTAAGTATAATCTTTTACCTGCTAATCAACACGGTTTTTGTGAAGGCAAATGTACTGAAACTGCCTCTTGTGCACTTATTGAGTATGTATATAAAGAGCTAGATGGAGGAAAACACGTGGCTGCCTTATTTTTTGACTTATCGCGTGCATTTGATACGCTTGATGTAAAATTTATATTAGATAAGATGTCTATGTTAGGTTTTAGAGGTAATGCTTTGGAGCTGTTCAGATCGTATTTATGTAAGAGGAAAATGTGCGTTAAGGTGCAAAATAGTATGTCAAAAACTGTTAACTGCGAACTTGGAATTCCCCAATGGTCTGTGCTGGGACCACTGGTTTTTATATTATATATACCTAAGTGACATTTCTAGCAGTATAAAATCAGGAGTTGTAATAAATTACGCTGACGATACCACAATAGTGGTTTCAGCCCAGACTTATCAGGACCTGGTTGATCTAACAGCTGCAGCAGCATGTGAGTTTCAGTCATGGTGTAAACAGAATAATTTAATTCTTAATGCTGAAAAGACAGAGTGTATTTCTTTTAAAGTTACTGCTCCAGAAAATAGTCTTTCTTTTAACTTTGCTGGTAGTTTTATAAAATCAGTTGACTGCACCAAATTTTTAGGCACATATTTGGACGGAAAAGTCTGTTGGGGGCAACAGATCGATTCAGTTTCAAAAGTAGTAAGTAGGGCATGTTTTGCTTTACGTCAACTTAAAGAAGTACTTTCAGTAGACTGTTTAATGAATGTCTACTACAGTTTAATTTATTCCTACTTAACATACAATGTTGTGCTATGGGGAGGAGGGACTCACAGCCATCGAATTTTTGTTTGTCAAAAAAGGGCTATCAGAATCATTTTTAATATGAACAGTAGAGACTCTTGCCGTTCTACTTTTAACCGTCATAAAATTATGACTTTTCCGTCTATTTATATATACAAACTTTTATTGCTAATTAAGATGACAATTAGTAAACATGCTGTAAACCTCCACAGTTATCCAACTAGACATGCAGGTCAGCTAATTTTGGAGCAACATAGAACCATAAAATATGAAAAGTCTCCTATCTATGCAGGGAAACGATTATTCAATAAGTTACCTGCACACGTAAGAGATATGAGCTTCATAAAATTTAAGAAGTGCATAAAATCGTTTTTATTAGCCAAATGCTACTATAGTATTCAAGAATATACAAATGACCAATTCGGTGATCTGCAGTAGCTGTGGAGTTTTATACATGTACAATATGTGTACTGTGACTTTTACATGTTTTGTACAGTTTCATTGACTGGTTGCTTTTATTATTTATTGTTTATATTATTTATATCCTAGTCTGACGTAGCCAATGTTTATCCCCTGTAAATCAAAAGGCTTTAAATAAATACATACATACATACACTTGCATTTCAAATTGACTTAATCGTCGTTTTTGCAATTGCGTGCAACGTTATTTTATTATTACGATGGGCAGGTAGTTAGAACAACACGATTCTACTTTAGAGACAAGGGGAATTCAGAAAACGTAATCAACTACTGTAATGTTAGTTGCATAGCCCTGTTCATTTTCAATGATTCTTTGTGTACATTCATACCAATAATACTATTTTATTATGTGAGTATCAGTGCTAATTAATGTTATGCTTAGAAAGCACAACCTAACCTAGAAAAATCAAATTACATTTCTAAATTAGTTCTTTGCCATTCTTTTCATATCTGCCAATGTTATGCCCCTCTTGATGCCAATTTCTTCAATGCTTTGTATCCACCGCTTTCTGGGTCTACCCCTTTTCCTCTTTCGTCCTCCTATTGACTCTGTGATCTTTTTTAATAGCGATTGTTCATCCTTGCTTATTATATGGCCATACCATCTTAGTTGCTTCTTTTCTATAAAGTCCATTATTCCTTCTTGTCTTAGAGTATGTCTAATTCTATCGTTCGTCTCGCTATCCCATTTGGTCTTCCCCTCGATTCTTCTTAGGAACTGCAACATTCAACAAATTATATTGTCACTGGAATATACTGGGTGACTCAATATAGTTTAGGAAAATTAGTCAGCTAATTATCTTCTTATAATAATATATTTGACGTTTCGTCAGCTCAGCTGACTTCTTCAGAAAATACACATTACGTTGAAATACAATAGACTAAAAGGAAAATGAGATTAAGGTTAGATCACTTAAACAATGTATATATGTAATGTCGATTGACATTTTTAGATTGTGAAGTTGTAAAATGTTCTAAGGTTAATAATTCTTACAATATAACTTGAAAAGAATATTTAAAACGATTTTGTCGATATAAAATGTCAGATGTCAAAATATGAAATCTAAATTTTCTTATTTTAAAGGTATAACTTGAAACAAAAATTGTATTGTAAAAGATATCTTGATATTAAGTGTAATTTAAATGATATATTTTTTTCTTTGTTAATTATAGAAGAAAATTTAGAGAAGATTATAGTAAGTGGAATGAAGATTTTCTATGTCGGTTTTGTAATTAATAGAATTTGTATTTTTTTTTATTTCAATCATTTCATATATAAGGCGTTTTTGTAAAATATTTTCTTTTTGCAATATTTTAGGTGAGTTAAAATTAAAATTATGATAATTATCAACTGCATGATCAGAGAGGGCAGTATTTGGTTGATTTGGGTTAAAATTTTTGTTTTTATAGAATTTTTATGTTGAGTTAACCTTTCTTTTAGATTTTGTTTGTCCTATGTATTTAGCATTGCAATTATCACAATTAATTTGGTATACAATATTTGATTCAGATTGAATTTTTGTTTTCTTTTAGATTGTTAAAAAATTGATTTCCTATTGTATTGTAATTTTTAAAGGAAATATTAAAATTATTTTTGTTTGTTAATATTTTACTTAAACGTGATAGTTTTGGTATGTATGGGATGAAAATGTAAAATGGATTTTTAATGTTTTGATTGTTATTAAATTCTTGTCCTAAACAGTTAGAGTATAAATTGATAGTTACATTATTATTTGTGTTATTATTTTTAATTTTATTTATTCTTTTCTTAATGTTGATGTTAATGAAGTCAATAGGATAATTATTTTTTAATAATATTTTCTTAATTTTTATGATATTAGTAATATGAAATTTATTTGAAGATAATAAAATTGCATGGTCAATTAAGTTATCAATTACACTTCTTTTATATTTTATAGATGTTTGAGAATTATAGTTTAAGTATTTATCAGTTTTAATTTCTTTTCTATACCAATTTGTTTCAATATTATTATTTTCTGTTCTTATTAAAGTTAGATCAAGAAAGTTTATAGATTTATTTATATTTTTATTTTCAATTGTGAATTTTAATCTTGGGTGGTAGTTATTAAATGTTTTAAAAATTTTGTTTATTTGGTTTTTATTAGTACAAATAATTATGTCATCTACAAATCGTTTATAAAAACTAATTTCGTTTAAGTTAATTAAAATTTCAGATTCAATTTTTTGTTTGGAACAAGAATTTACTAACAATCAAAACATTAAAAATCCATTTTACATTTTCATTCTATACATACCAAAAGTATCACAATGTTTAAGAAACAAAATAATTTTAATATTTCCTTTAAAAATTACAATACAATAGGAAATCAATTTTTTAACAATCTAAAAGATAAAACAAAAATTCAATCTGAATCAAATATTGTATACCAAATTTATTGTAATAATTGCAATGCTAAATACACACACTGGCAAAATTAGAGAAACACAAAAAAAGTCATATTTTCACTGTTTTAGGATATATATGACTCAATTTGGTTATAAATGTTACTTCTGCATGTATAATGAATAAAAATAGCAATTTAACATTAAATCTAGCAACCCATTTGAGCCTAATTATCATTTGTTTTATTGTTGACATATTGCTTGGGTTTTTGTGTTCTTGAAAACAAGTGCTCATTTGTTGGTTAGGTTACGAGGGCTTACGATTTTGTTCTTGAAGACAAGTGCTTATTTCTTGGTTAGTTTACAACGAGGGTTTACAATTTTGTTTTCTGTTGTTGTGAAAAATTCCCGATTTAACGGCAACCTGAATTAGGTAGGTTTATCTGTTATATCGTTAATTGTTATTCTCTGAAGGTTGGTATTGATAACATTAAAGCTTGAAACATAATTCAATTAAATAATGCTACAGAATATCCCAAAATATGACTTTTTTTGTGTTTCTCTAATTTTGCCAGTGTGTGTACATAGTACAAACAAAACAAAATCTAAAAAAAAGGTTAACTCAACATAAAAATTCTATAAAAACAAATATTTTAAACCCAAATAAACCAAATACTGCCCTCTCTGATCATGCAGTTGATAATTATCATAATTTTAATTTTAACTTACCTAAAATATTGCAAAAAGAAAATATTTTACAAAACCGACATAGAAAATCTTCATTCCATTTACTATAATCTTCTCTAAATTGTCTTCTATAATTAACAAAGAAAAAAAAATTATTTAAATTACACTTAATATCAAGATATCTTTTACAATACAATTTTTGTATCAAGTTATACATGTCCATGAAGTTGGCCGGACCATTGTCGAATTTCAACTCCACTATTATTGTAATAATTAGTGCTTAATTGGATCATATTAGCACACTGGGTCCCATAATTAGCACACCTATATTTTAGGAGTTTTTGGAATTTTACGTTGTCTCGGCCAGATTCAGGGCATCTGGACAATTTTCGAATTTCAAGTCCACTAATATTGTAATAATTAGTGCTTAACCGGATCATATTAGCACACTGTGCCCCGTGATTAGCACACTTATAATTTAGGAGTATTTAGATTCATGGCCATTTTCAAAAATCAACTCTGTTGGCGTGCCTAGATTCACGGCAACTAAACCACCTTTAAATTGCAATTACATTATTGCTGCAATAATTAGTGGTAAATGTTCTGTAATCTTTTGATCGGTTACATTTCGTATTGAAATATTTTATCAAAAGAATTCCGGCTTTTAGCGCATTTGATGCAATGTTTGCATAAATTAAGTAGAGCAAATTTGTTCTTGTCTAATTTCATTCTCTTTGATACTGTACATAATTTCATTATTACCTACATTAAATGTATTCATCTGCATTTTAAGCTTTTATGGTTCTGGTTCTTATAATATGTATTAGATTTAATTTCTCATTTTGTTTAAATCAAAAAAGCAACACATGGTACCTTCAAATGTTTAAAAAAAAATCGACTTGAAGTTACATGTCCCTAAATTTTTAAAAGGCAGTGGCACTGAGCTCTCAAAATAAGTAAGTTACTTCATGCTTATTATTGTTGTACATAGTAATTTATACAAAAACTAAGGTAATGCCAAAACTAAATGGTTTCTTTTTTTAAATCGGCAATGAAGGACGTCGAAATCGTCATTAAAATACGAGAAATCGACAGTGAAGTAATCCATTGTTTTACAACTTTTTGTAGGCGGCGGGGCGATAGGTAAACGTCAACCGACGTCAACATAACCTACAAAAGTTGGTTAAAATGTTGTAATTTCGTGATTTCTCAATTTAAAGAAACCATAATGTACCCCTCGGCACTGAAGTTCCTTTTTTCCGTAGTTTGTAGGCACTGAAGTTTAACTTTTTGTTGCGATTGTGGATTTAGATGCGGAGGCCCGTAGGGCCAAGGCAAATAAACCACATGAGGAATAAAAAGGAACTTCAGTGCGGAGGGGTACATCATGTTTTTTTTTTAAATCGAGAAATCACAAAATTACAACATTCTAACCAACTTTTGTAGGTTGACGTTTACTTATCGCCTCGCCACCTACAAGAAGTCGTAAAACAATGGTTTACTTCACTGCCGATTGCTCGTATTTAATGACGATTTCGGTGTTCTTCACTGCCGATTTAAAAAAAACTACTTTTATACGTTTGCGTTGCTGCCGGAATTAGTAGACTCCAGAAGAAAAACAAATATGATTTCGGGATACTTTTCTTGGTATTTAGAATCTATATTTATTACTACATAGTCTGCTAACTTTAGTTCGTTTTTAAATTTTGTAAAATTGAGCAGGCTTTATCAATTAATCTAACAGTGTGTGTATCGGGTGTCACAAACAGTGCAGATTAACTAGGTTAAATTTGAATATTATTTATTAACGACAGCTTAACAAAAAGACGATAACTTACAAAGCCTCAAATATTTACGTTTATTTAATTATTAATTTTTTATTCCAAGAATATCTACAGATAAATCCAGTAAATATATAACCAAAAGAACCACAAGCATTTGAAACATAAAGACTAAAGAAACTAAATTTATAACTACAAATTAACAGTTGTGGGGTGAAAAAATAATAAGTTGAGAAATGTGATTTTTATTGCTTTTAACTCAGTTTGCTCCATAATACTCATTCTACTAGTAAGGTTTTTTATTTTGACGCCATGCTCGTTTATCTAAACTCAAGTTCTTCTTTTGCAACTTCTAGTAGTTTTTCCAAATTGTTGCAGTATGTTATGGCTTTTCTTTGCATGGTCACATTATTTATTATTTTAATTATTGCTACATTTTAAATCTAAAAGGTCGGGTCTGGGTATTAAAAAGTAGAATGAAGTTAAATTAATTGCGTGCAGGAATTTATCAACCCCTCGAATAAATCCATTTGATTTTGAATGGGACAAGCCTTCTACTTTCTTTTACTACTTGTTTTTTGAAGTGATTTCTGTCAGTCTGTGTGTTTGCCAGTCTGTCAGCCTGAATATTTTGTACGGCCGAGACGATTTAATCGATCGGCCTGGAACCCAATGATTTTGACAAAAGTCAACCGAAAGTGGTATGTTACTCTGTTTTTTTTTCGTTTTTGGGAAAGTTTCTATAATTCTTCGATATGAATAAAATTCTTTTAAACAAGATCATCCCAGAAAGCGAAAAACTGATATTACCACATTATTAAAGGAAAGCTTAGAAAACTATGGGCAAAGATGCAAGGTTACAGACCAGGTAAGAAAACTTAGAAAGAAAAAATAAAGAAGAGTGTGAAAAGAATGATGACAGTTTGTACCAATTCTTTTTATCTATGTACAACACTACCAAAAATTTGCCAAAGTCGTCTGAGCTTAAAATCAAACGGGTACTATTTGATGCAGTGCAGTGGGAAGAAGAAATGGTGCCATCTCCAAGTGTTTCCTCATATTCATATAATGCTGCACAAAGTTCTGAAGATATTAGTCGTCCATCTACAAGTATGAGTGGGTCTAACATTTCTGGATTGACACTATATAATTCTGCACCAAGTCCCCAAGATATTGAATGTTGTAGTGGCCGGTCATTAAAAAGTTAATTACAAAATTTCAATGAATAATAAGAACAAATATTGTATTTAACGTATAGAAATAATAAAAACTTAAACATACTGCTAATTTTTCTATGGTTCCTATAGGTTGTTGCGCATTACATTCTTGTCCTTTAATATCCTCCTTGATTGGCTCGTGAATTTTTGCCACCTGATATTTGTTTAAACGACCATCTTTTTAAATGACCATCCGTTAATTCGTTTAATAAGATAAACTCGCCATGAGTAACAACACAATATTGTTAATTTCTGATTCAGATTCAGAATCTAAAAATAATAGCTCTAAATTTTTTTCTGTCGCCATTGTACTCTCCCCTCACACTGCATGTAGAAAACTTGAGTTGAATGTGCAGTTCGAACACGAAGTGCAGGAGAGGAATAGTTTCCTATGCTGTGCTGCCCTATGTTCAATGTGCGGCGGGCCTTAGAGCTGTAGCTCCCTTAAAACGTATTTCTAGACCTATGTTCATCAGTCCTTTTTGTCTTATTTTGATCAGTTCTACTACCCCTTAAAGTTTGTTACCCTTTTAACATCCTTGGTGTTGCTATGAGTAGATTGTGTTCCTGTAAAATGGAACATAGCAAAAACATAGCCATTCTGGCTAATTTTGATTTGTTCATCATTTGAGAAATAAAGCTGTTAAAAATTACAATCAAAAAATTTCTATGCCCAGTGATGCCATATTGCTAAAGTCATAATAGGTTACAGGTCACAGAAACTAGATTGACTCTCAAGGTAGGTTATGAAAGGCGCTGAGATCATATTTGATGAATTGGCAATATGTGGAAAGTTGTCAAACATACAAAGTTTGGATACATTTTAAATGACAAGTAATCAGTAATGGTGGGTAGAGGGATTTCGTTCGCGCAGTGACTAACGTCATATGACAGATTCTTTGTGATTTAAAGTGTGAAAATTGCTGTTGCTGGGATAGAAGGTTTAGCAGAGCCTGGTTGTTCAATTTAACACCATTATTTCCGCAATCCTTTTAACATTCAAGAACTGATAATACACCATACCGCAATGTTGTGTATTGTGTCATTTAGCTTAAATAAGGTTAACAATTTAATGTCAATATGATAGATGTAAAAATGTTACCAATACGAAACTTGGAAATTACTAGATTCTAGCATTAGTTCCGATTTTCACCGCGTCTCAATCTAGATTCTGTAACCTGTAATGACAGTCTGTTTTTGTTGTAGGTGTGAAGCTGTTTAACTGCTGTTGGCTAACATATCATTAAAAGAATATCTGATATTTAAGCAAATGTAATGAACATCAAACAAGAAACTATGGATAGTAAATCTTGTAGTTCCTCAGGATCTTCACTGTGTATAGTGCAGAACTTTGATAATAATGAAGAAAAGTTATGCATCAAACAGGAAAGTATCGAATCTACTCATTTAGTTACACGTATGAGGACTTGTACAGAAGAAAAGCGTTATGTTTGCTCAATTGGTGAATTTCAAGCAGCACAAAAAAATACTTTAGTTACACATACAGGAGGGGAAGCCTTATATTTGCTCTGTTTGTGGATACAACGCAACACAGAAAAGTAATTTAGTTGCACATATGAGGACACATACAGGAGAAATGCCTTATAGTTGCTCTGTTTGTGAATATAAAGCAACACGTAAAAGTCATTTAGTTGGACATATGAGGACACATACAGGAGAAACACCTTATAGTTGCTCTGTTTGTGAATACAAAGCAACTGTAAAAGGTGGTTTAGTTAGACATATGAGGACACATACGGGAGAAACGCCTTACATTTGCTCTATTTGTGAATATAAAGCAACACAAAAAAGTAGTTTAGTTACACATATGAGGACACATACAGGAGAAACGCCTTACATTTGCTCTATTTGTGAATATAAAGCAACACAGAAAAGCAGTTTAGTTGCACATATGAGAACACATACAGGAGAAATGCCATACAGTTGCTCTATTTGTGAATATAAAGCAACGCAGAACAGTAGTTTAGTTGCACATATGAGAACACATACAGGAGAAATGCCATACAGTTGCTCTATTTGTGAATATAAAGCAACACAGAAAAGTAGTTTAGTTACACATATGAGAAAACATACAGGAGAAACGCCTTACAGTTGCTCTATTTGTGAATATAAAGCAACACGTAGAAGTAATTTAGTTGCACATATGAGAACACATACAGGAGAAACACCTTATAGTTGCTCTATTTGTGAATATAAAGCAACACGTAGAAGTAATTTAGTTACACATATGAGGACACATACAGGAGAAACACCTTATAGTTGCTCTGTTTGTGAATACAAAGCAACTGTAAACGGTGGTTTAGTTAGACATATGAGGACACATACGGGAGAAACGCCTTACATTTGCTCTATTTGTGAATATAAAGCAACACAAAAAAGCAGTTTAGTTACACATATGAGAACACATACAGGAGAGAAGCCTTATATCTGCTCCGTTTGTGAGCACAGAACATCAAATAAAAGTGATTTAGTTAGACATATGAGGACACATACATTATAAATGCCTTATATTCGCTCTGTTTAGAAATACGATGCCACATTGTGAGATCAAATAAATGAATTACGATGTCTTTTCCACAAGATTAATATGCAGAAATTTGCTACATATAAATAGTGTCAGCCTACTTGTGCCCACTGCCATTTCCGGCTCACTTGTGCTCAAGAAAAATATCAAGAATTAGGGTCTCATTTGCGCCCATCCTTGCATCTCATTAGTCATTATTAGATTAGATTAAACTGTACAAAATACATTTCGCGAACAGATATTGACAAAAATTACATTAAATTGTTACTATCATCAAATATAGGTTTCTCTGTGTTTTTACAAATGTTTAAATACGAAATCAACCAATTGTCATACCTAAACTTATATATTTATATTACTTGTGTGCCAAATTATGTAATTATTTTTGTTTTTGTTAAGTGTCCTATAAATGGAGATTTTTCTGTTTGACAATAAATCAATATATTATATTATGTCGTGTTTTTTTCTTTTGTTGACTTTTAGCCCAAGAATAGCGCAGAGTAATTATACCTTGGTCACAAATTGTAAATATTAGTACCCAAGGTAGTGCAAACCAAAGCTGCCATGTGAAAACGATCTTGATAAACCAGCATGGACCCATACGATGATTTATGGATTTCAGTGGTTATCACTGATTGCCTCATGCTAGGTTTATCAAATATAAAATTTCATGATACAATATAATAAAATATTGCCAGAAACAATTTTTGAATTTCGCGCCAAAATGAACTTCCATGCCACTGCTTACGCTAATACAGCCATTACAATCACCATAAAAACATGATTCTATAAAGCATGCCATGACAAAATGTCATTTGGCGCCACCTCTTAATGTTATTCTGAACTTTCAATCAGGGCCTACCGCGATATTCAAATTAAAAACAAATACTGCTGAATAGGTAGATTTGAAAACTTGTCATATTTCAATCAATTATAACCTCAAATTCATATTGCCGTAGTTTGAGTCAGTAATTTTTATATAAACAGGTTCTTTCAAAAGCTATTTAAAATGGTTAGTAAGTGGTTTATTTGTGGAAATCCAAACAAACCACTTTTTGAATTTCCAAGCGATATGCAGATTCGTACCAAATGGCTCAAAGCTATTTCAGGAGTGGTATTGTTAACACGTTGAAGGACACTAACGCTGAGCAGCGTCCTTAATTGTATCTACCAGTATAACTGAACGCTGCACGGCGTCTAATTTTCCATATAAAATAATAGTAATCCAGTTGTTACTGTCACCACTGGTACGTACACAGTCATATCAGTGTCACACAAACACGAGTTATTTGCCCCAAACAGCTCTCGTAAAGTTATCTACCTCTTTGCTCCTACTTGTGCAGAACGCTGATAAGCATCGCAGCGTGTCACAATACAGCCCTATGTGAAGTCGGCAACCTGTCCTTCGTGTTAATTAATAATAAAACTAATTAAATTACCTTTATTTATAATATTTAATCATGTATTACATATATTTCTAAACTTAATGAATACTCTACTTTGTGTATTAACCATTTTGATGAGAATCCTCTAAAAGTACTTGACAAAAATATTTGTTTGATTAAAAACGCTACACCAACTGGAACTGTAGATAATACATATTTTTTATCACATTAATTAGAAGTACCATTATGTACATTTCTTAGCAAATTTCACCTAATTTTGAAATTAATTAAGAACAAGAACATTTACAAAAACCATTCAAAGAACCCAAGCTGAACTTATATCTCCAACCCAAATTGCAGATCTTCAGTATATGTACCTACTATTAAAATGTTGACTTTAAAGCTAAAGCGGATTAGTATTAATTATTCAAAGTTTATAAAAAATAAAACAACTTAGAATGATATACAGAAAAATTGGGGCAAATTAAATGTTTTCCATAAAATATTCCAAGATGCTGACGATGGAGACAAAAAAGCAGAATTTCTTGCAAAAATTGATCTTAATTATGATAAAAAAAGCTCCTCGTTAGTCAGAAGTTTCTATTCATATGTGTACAGTATGGAGATTTCGCTCTCCTAAAGGATATCAGCACTGCAGAAACCATTTAGCGAGTTTATCATCAAAAACATTGTTATGGTATCTTGGTGACTGTAATTGTTCAGATGAATTAATTAAGCAACGTTTAATGGCTAAAGTCGCCTAATTAACAGTTCCAGCAGAAAGAATTTGCTTCTTAATTATTGACAATATGTCAGTTAAGGAGACAGTGTAGCATAGCAGATCTGAAGATCGCATCTATGGTGTAGATAATACTCAATATACAACCGTTTGCAATAAACCTCAAATAGCAAACAAAATGTGTTGTTATGTTATATGTAAGTACATCGATTGTCAACAAGATACATCATTCCAGCACGATATTTTTTTCATTCTTCTTTGAGAATTAATTACTTTTACTCGTTAACAATGAGAGTACTCTTACTGACTGTGGTTTCGTTGTTCTAAGAATTGTTGCAAATAATTTTTAGATTTAGATTTTTTGTGGTGGAATTTTAAAAAAACTACATGGAACATCCTTTTCTAAAACCTGTACATGATCTGCAAAATGGACTACCTTTTAAGCTTGTACCGTACTTAACGAAAAAGAATTTTTACTCATCAGATTTTGAAAAAATTTATATTTTACATGCTGTTCAGATTTTTTCACCCACCGCCACTGCCTCTTTACAGTTTTTAAAAGAAGCAGGACAAATTGAATTTCAAAATGTCAACAGCATATCTACTGTGAAATGTTTAGAAAGCATATACGACTTTTTCCAGATTCATAATGTTTGTAATAGAACAATGTCTGCAAAAATTAGATAGCAGCACTGCACCGTTGGTTCATGTTTCTGACGAAAGACTATTGATTGGACGTAATACTTCAGAACTATATCGATCCTATGCAAAATTCTTCTGCATCTGTTGGTTTGCAAGGTTGATCCAATGAAAGACTCACGTCTTGAAATTGACTGCTAAAAGTACATCATTATACATCACATTTTTACTTCAAGAAGCTGGTTTTTACTATGTATTAACAGGTTCATTTAGTTCGGATGCAGTGGAGGCAATGATTTCACACATGCGATAAAATGTTGCTTCAAATGACGCAAGAAATGCTCGAATTGCTGGGCATGCTCTTCGTCTGCTATTACGCTGTGGTATTATGAAGACTGCCTTCCTCAAAAATTGCACATTATAGTAACTTCACCAGTTCTGCAGCATTTCCAACTACATCAAGCATAACTGAAAACGAAGATGTCGAATTACATACCTGCACATTTAACAGTTAAAATTCAAGATCGTGCAGACTTAAATTATCCAAATTCCATTTTTGTAGGTTTTAACAAACATTTATTTTAAAACCGTTTATAACCTAAAAAATATCTTTAGTAAAGACAACAACCAAAATTTCACCACCTGATGGCGCCAAAAACCAGACGCGTTGGCAATTGTCACAGGAACATTTTACAACAATGAAAGTGACACTTATGGAATAGCCGTGATAGCTTTGCTATATAAATTTTAGTTAGCCATGTCTATAGTTTACTATCATTTATGTAATTATATGTTTACTAGACAGGGATCTGAATTTTTAGTTGCCGAGGACTGTAGCGTCAAGGCAAAAAACCACATGAGGGATAAAAAGGAACTTGACTGTCGAGGGGTACACTATCCTTTTTTTTTAAATCGTGAAATTACAACATTTTAACCAACTTTTTTAGGTTATGTTGACGTGTATGTGTCGCCCCGCTTTCTACAAAAAGTCGTAAAACTTCACTGCCGATTTCTCGTATGTTAACACTTTAATCGCCACGTGAAGCTAACGTGCATCTCTATCTTTTTATTTACAGCGCCGTGTGATGCTAACTTGCATCTCACGTTGAAAAGTTTTCGTGGCCGTGTGATTCACGGTAGCTTCTCATTGTGCTTAACTTTACATGCTTTGCCTAATGCACGTGGCCTCCTATACCCAACAACACATTTACCCCTTGGATAGCGTATTTGGTTGCCTATTTATAGGCGTTTCAATATTAGATATGTTTTATTGTTTCTTCTACGTAGTGGCCCTTGAGACCCATTTCTGAATTTGTATTGCGGCGATTAACGTGTTAATTGCGATTTTGAGGTACTTTACTGCCGATTTCAAAAAAATCAAATTATAGCAGAAATAGTGATTGACATTTCACCAATTTAAGTGCTCATCAGAAAATGTGTATGGCTTATTTTTAGTTATTATATAATTTCTTGTACTGTTATCAAACTAACAAATAACCAGAAATTGGAAAGCTATTTAAAATCAGGCCAGCAATCGGCGCATTCAGACGACACAACAGTTGTACAACTGTTGAGTGAAATTACCCTGAATGAGACCGCTCAGTTGTAGCGGTCGCCATTTTATGTAGCGCATTTCAAAACCGCTCACTGATCAGAAACTGCTCAGTAAAATTGGCGTGTTTACCGCGAAAAACAAATTTAAATAAAGATCATACGGTTATAATTGTTAAATAGTATCTACATAATTACATACTTTCCTACTACACTAATTACCCTTTAATTTATATTACTAATCTCATCAAGCCACCTTGGTGGTTGAGTGGGCTTGTTGTCTGCTTAGCAACCAGGTGGACATGGGTTCAAATCTGGCCGTAGCCGGGAATTTTCTCGGAGCGGCAGTGGATCTGAACTCATTAGTTAAGTTAGATGTAAGTTGTTGTGTGTGTGGTATGTTTGCATGCGGGAGAGCGTAGTGTAAGTCGCGTGGGGCGCATTACCTCCTTTGCACTTCCCGCGAGATATGAATGGTCCCGACACCCAAAGGTAAAAGAGGCTATAGATTATGAATGAATGAACTAATCTCATCAAATAATGTTTACTCCTTCATTTGAACAAAATCATAACTCTATAATAAAGCAGAACACTTCCCAAGGTCAAACATGCATGCGCGTGGTCTATGTGTAGTTACGATTGTGGGCGTTGTCTTGATATTAGCAGCGTTGCCAGACCTGGTACAATTCTACGAATCTGGTACATTCTGCAACCGTTTCTGCAAAAGTATATTTTTAAAACGCGCATGCATTCAGTCTGGCAACCCTGCATATTCTGACCCGAGTGGTGCCGACCTACCGATGCCAGCGGTGACGTAACCGATCTTTGCCGTTTATGTTTGGAAGTGTGGTTAAAGTTTCGAAATAATGAATTGGAGTAATTCTTCTTCAGCTTTCCAGCATTTCACCAGTGGAAAGACCAAATTGAAGGACGCACTTTGTCATCGTATGGACTTCACACTTCATCTAAATTGCTGGCGGATGGCAGTAAGAAACAATATTACAACTGTCTTCGCTCTGTAAACTTTTTGTGTGTTCTAGGCAAATTAAAACAAGGTGTAACTTTTGAGCACATATTAAATGATATTCGTGATGCTGGATTGACGAAAGAGGAATCACAACAAATCCTACCTTTATAGAAGAAAGACTTGCACAATATCGCAAGAGATTTTCGTATAGAAAAAGTCGCAGGCAATTTGCATAACCTCCGATAAAAGAACTGGTGATTATATAACTAAAAATCATAACATTGTAGTAAATAGTGAAGTAGTACAGTGGAGTAGTCATGCAAAAAACCTAGGTATTATAATAGACGATAAATTATCATTCGAATTGCATGTGAGACATATTTACCAAATGTCATTTATGAAATTACGTACTTTGTATAGTTTAAAATATTTATTAGACGAAAAAACCAAACTCATGTTAGTTAAGGTGCTTATTTATCCGCATTTATACTATTGCACTATGGTATTTTTTCCAAATCTCACAGAATACAACAAAACTAAACTACAGCGAGTACAAAACGCTTGCGTAAGATTTGTCTGTAACGTTAAATACCAAGAGCTCAATGTAAAACAACGTAGTATGCATAGGCGTAACTTTTATACACTCACCGTCACGAAAAACGGAGCACTTGCACTGCCAGATACATATGTACGCTGACGATCTTCAGATATATATAACAACAGAAGTATCAAATTTAAACATGGCTATTCGTAAGATAAACGAGGATTTACATAATCTTACTGTCTGGTTTAGCAATAATGGTCTTAGATTAAACGCCAAAAAGTCGCAGGCAATTTGCATAACCTCCGATAAAAGAACTGGTGATTATATAACTAAAAATCATAACATTGTAGTAAATAGTGAAGTAGTACAGTGGAGTAGTCATGCAAAAAACCTAGGTATTATAATAGACGATAAATTATCATTCGAATTGCATGTGAGACATATTTACCAAATGTCATTTATGAAATTACGTACTTTGTATAGTTTAAAATATTTATTAGACGAAAAAACCAAACTCATGTTAGTTAAGGCGCTTATTTATCCGCATTTATACTATTGCACTATGGTATTTTTTCCAAATCTCAGAATACAACAAAACTAAACTACAGCGAGTACAAAACGCTTGCGTAAGATTTGTCTGTAACGTTAAATACCAAGAGCTCAATGTAAAACAACGTAATATGCATAGGCGTAACTTGGGAGGGGCAAGGGGGGGGCGGTGGCTCCCCCAAAATTTTGATTTTAAAGTGCAAGTGCATCATTTTTTTGCAATTTAGGTTTAAAAATGTTGTGAAGTCTTGATTTTGCCCCCCCAAAGTGATGCCCCAAGTTACGCCCATGGTAGTATGTATCTGTATTGTATGTTTTTGTATACTCTGATCTGTACTAAAACGCCAAGATATTTGTACGACTTCTTGAGCAAAAGATCAGAAGTTCACAATGTAAATATCAGGTACAATAGTTATAAGCCGTTCACGACCTTTTTGGGACAGAGTTGGCTATGATTTTTTCTTTTCATGTTGGACTAACTGATTCGATGATGTAGCGGATGCAACTTTTTTTTTCTGTCAGTGTCTGTTCGACATTTTCTTGCCACCACATTGCCAGATTTAATATTTTAATATTCGTAAGAAAATAAATGATTTATCAAATGTGTAAAAATAATTTTAATTTCCGTCAAAGGAAAAGTCAAAATGCCCAAAATAATTTTGTTGCAACAAAAAATTTTCACTAAACGATGCTACTTCCAATTTAAGAAGGACAGACCACATTTAAAAGAAAGCGAGTCGATGTGGAGACTAGAGAATATCCGGCAACAATGTACCTATTCAGAAAATATAACCTTAAACTGAAAACAACCTAACCTAACACAAAAATTGTCAATTTCCATGAGGGAGTTTAGTTGCAACAGAGGTACTGCCAACAAAATTACTAGATGGTCGTAGCCTCACCTGACCCAAAAAGATGTTGAACGGCTTATATACAATACCACAACATCGAACAGCTAAACTTGAGGGCTGTTTTCTATATATGGCTCCCACATTGTTAAATAAGTTTTTTGATATGTTTCCAGAGCAGCCACTTTCTATTAAGAGTGCCTTGTTAGAATTAGTTAGTAACACGATTTAAGATAGTCTTGTTATGTTGCTAGCATGTACTGTATTGTATTATATTAAGTTTGTGTGTGTACAGCATTTGCTTATATTTGTGTGATGCCCCGGGAGGGTGGAATACTGGCTTTGTATACCTCTTTGGTATTCAATAAATGGATTTATTATTATTATTATTATATAAAACAAATTACAAATTATTACAAATTTTAATAAAAACGAATTACGAAGTGTATGTGTGGTCAAACCTCGTGCTAATGTTTTCAGTAGCATCGGTTTTATTAAAAAGGCCATCCATTATATTTTTTTTTTCAACAATTGTTGGTTTATTACATTTTGATACGTCTTTAATTTGCTTCTATTTTGTTGTAACCAAATTGTAGCAACTGTTGAATTTGAAAAGACGTCATTATTATCAAAGCAAAATCGTTGATATCAAGAAGCCCTAAATCACTTTCAACACCTTGTTCTTTATACCGGGTGGCCATAAGTATCTGATATCACATTACCTTTGGAATCAACACCGCTTTATTAAAGCGATGAATACAACTAAACTAAATGTCATGACAACTAAAATTCCTATCTGTCAAAAATTATTACAGATTGCAATAAGTAATGGAGTTAGAACAGGAGATTTTTATAATCGAGTCGTAGGCTAATCTGCAGAATCCATGGCACATTCTCCTCCTCTTGCATTTTATTACATTACATAGGTACCAATACTTATTGTAATTGAAATATAGTACTAACCCAACATTTATAAGTAGCTAATTCCATGGCTACCGAGATCTCAGATATTTATGGCCACCCGGTATAACAATACTGGACACTCGTCACATAGATTTTTCGTATCTTCAACCCACAATTTTACGCTTATTGCATCGTTATGGTGGCGTTTTGTACTATAATCTATAGCTACAAAAATCTCTTAGCCCAGCTACAGTAGGATCGGCCTGCCGAAAAAAACCAAGTGAGCTGAGATTTTGCATACACCTTTGACATTACAAATAATGTCTCAAAAGTCCCCATCGATATGGCGCTTGCGATTTGACTTATTCAACGTCAAAGGTCACAGAAATAAGTTTTTCGCAAATATCTCGCTTTCTATGGGTCGTATGACTTTTAGTTATTACAAAAAATGAAGGCTAGGAAATTCTCTACAAAAAAGATTATACAGGTGCTTTACGTACAACTAACCATTCAGTAAATAACATACTGTTAAGTTTTGCAGACGGGTTTTACTTCCTTTTACGATAAAGGAAGTATTGCATTCACCCCAAAAATTCTAAATTGAATTTTCAACAGATCTTCACGTTTTAGAGTCCCCTGAACCCAAAAAAAACGTGTTTTTGTTCATTGGTCTGTCTGTCTGTGTGTCTGTCTGTCTGCGAACAGAATATCTCAAAAATGAAAAAAAGTATGGTGTTGAAACTTTATATATAAGTTTTGTGTACTATCTCAATGCGACAGCTATCTTTTGAAGAAAATCGCATAACCGGAAGTTTGATGTTTACTCTTGTGTTTCAAAAACGGCTCCAACGATTTTTTTGAAACTTTACATTTTTATTACATTTTTAATGTGGATTGATTGAGATGAGTGATTTTCAAGTTGAATTTTAGAGGTATTCAACTGAAAAATCACTTATCTCACATCAATACACACCGGTTATGCGATTTTCTTCAGAAGCTTGCTGTCGCATTTAGATAGTACAAAAAACTTATATATGAAGTTTCAACGCCATACCTCTTTTCATTTATGAGTTATTCTGTTCACAGACAGATCGACGGACGGACACACAGACCAATGAGCAAAAACATGTTTTTTGGGTTCAGGGGACTCTAAAACGTGAAGATCTGTTGAAAACCCAATTTTCGAATTTTTGGGGTGAATCCAATACTTTCTTTATCGTAAAAAGAAGTAAAACCCGTCTGCAAAACTTAATAGTGTGTTATTTACTGAACGGTTAGTTGTATGTAAAAAAGCTTTATATTCTTTTTTGTAGAGAATTTCCTAGCCTTCATTTTTTGTAATAACTAAAAAAGTCATACGACCCATAGAAAGCGAGATATTTGCGAAAAACGTATTTCTGTGACATTTGACCTTGAATAACTCAAAACGCAAGCGCGATATCGATGGGGACTTTTGAGACATTATTTGGAATGTCAAAATAAAGGTGTATGCAAAATTTCAGCTCACTTGGATTTTTTCGGCAAATGCTGCGGTTGTCCGTCTAATGTAACTGAACTATCTTGCGATATTGTGCAAGTCAAAGTGTGAAAATTGCTGTTGATTTTGTTATTGCTATTGTCGCTATTTTTGTGTGTTAATTCTGTTTTGAAATGCGCCATACCACAATGTTGAGTACGCCTCCGATTTATTGTGTCGTTTAGCTTAAATAAGGTTAACAATTTAATGTCAATATGATAGATGTCAAAAGTGTTACCAATACAAAACTTGGAAATTACTAGATTCTAACATTAGTTCTGCCATCTATGACCACTGGTTTGGATTCAAGTTGTAGTGACATCGCCATGGATATGCCATCTACGAGTGCTGGTCCAAGTTCAGACGACATCCCCATGGACATTCGAGCTATAGGTGTTGGTTCAATTTCCAGTGACATCGTAATAGGCACTGATGATGAAGAGGTTTGTATTTTTGTGAATTATATGTTACAATGTTATGTACCTATTTTAATTATGGATTGCAGCTATGGTGTCACTGTAGGAAACCAGACGACGGCGAACAAATGGTAAAATGTTATGACAGAAAATGTAGAATAAAATGGTACCATTCAGCATGCCTACAATTAAAAAAATTCCTAAAGGAAAGTGGTTATGTGAACTCTGTAAATATACTGCTCCACAAATGAACTGGACCATTTGCATATATTGGTGCAATTTTTAAAAATATTTTCCAAAAGGGCAGTCATGAAATTTTTGGTAACCTTTCATGATTGTTTCACTATAAAAAGCATTTCTTTTCATAATTCTGTTTAAAGAAAACTAAGTCCATTAATAAAATATTATCATTTTAAAATTTTGAATTTTGCCCAAATATTGATAGCACATTGCATACAAAGTATGCCGAATTGTTGCCAAAGATTTTTAAACGTTCTGGAGAGACTCAAAGAACTATTAATTAACCTTTTTTTGTGATTCCTCTTATTTTTGTGAAATATAGTTTTTTTATAGTTTCATAATTTTTTAATTTTATTAATATGATTTTGTTAATTCTTCAGTTGATATTTGAGAATAGTGAAATTAAATATGCTTAATATGAGTATACTATAAAACAAAAGCTTTTATATATATATATATTGTGACGTAATGTAATAAATACATTTTTTATGGGTGGTCCAGTACATTTGTGGAGCAGTATATAAATAGAATTATTTTGTTATTCTGTGTTGATAGAATTTGTATATATGTTGATTGTTTATTTAGCATAAATGGCTTCGAAATATTCTTTATACTTTATCCATTGCAATTCTTTTTCATACTTAATTTAGACATTAGTTATTCTATTATTTTGTACTGTTATGTAAATATTTTGATTGTTTATGTACCTTAAATTCATTAAAATTTTGTTATAAATTATGGAATATAAAGATTAACGATAGCAAGCTGCTTTCGCTATTAACTTTAAGAGTACCCGCTAGGCCTGTTTGTTTCTCACCGTTATTCTTTGTACCTTCTTTTTATACCAGAATTCCGATTACTGATATATTAAAGCTTGAGAATCAAATGTACATACTGCTCAACATTGATTTGTCAGCTCCATACAGTATGTTTGATTCTGTTGTAAAAAAGTATTATTATAACTAAAATGAAACAAAACGAACTATTGATGTAACAAATTTTTAAGACTTAAATTTACCAATCAATACGGGAAGTCATAGTAGCAAATTACGGCGTCGATCCATCTCCTGCAACCATGATTAAAGTTTATTTTAGTTAGGATGATTATTTTAATTTTAATTTACATGCTATAACGCTCATACCTGCATATAGCAGAATATATCTACACTGCATCTCTTGTAATAAGGGTAACACCTGTTAGAGATGTCACAATAAATAAATATTAAATAGCTTCAAAATATCCGTTATGCTTTATGCATTAATAGTTATTTAACCAACAAGTGTGTTAATGAAGGCGATTAATAATCGAAACTGTTTAAAGCACGAACAAGCGATAGCGAGTGAGTGCCTTTAATAGTTGAGATTATTAATCGCTCATTAACAAACGAGTTGATTACAACATTTTTTTGTTAACCGCAAAATCTTTTTTTGTGGTGAAAAATTTGATTAATACGACTAACCTCCATGCAAAATATCAAAACCTCAAAATCACAAAAACAGTTAATTAATGAAAAAGAGTGGATTAATCAAAAACAGTGTATTAATAGATCTATTAATCTATCCTTTTTTTTAAAACAGTTAATTAATGAAAATGAGTGTATTAATCAAAAACAGTGTATTAATGACTTCTATTAATCCATCCTTTTTAGGAAAAATAATTCATTAATATTGAAATTAAGAAGCGGTCAACGGAAAAATTATTTTTCATACTTAATTTAGACATTAATTATTCTTTTATGTTGTGTATACAGCATGTGTAATTTTATTGATTGTTAATGTAGCTTACATAGTTTCGAAATATCCTTATGTTTCTTATCATATAGGTACTATTTAATAATTTTTGCTATGTGATTGTTACGGTATTAAAAGAACTATACGACACCCACCCGAGGTGAGCATCGCACCACGGAATCAGTCCTGAAAAACTGGCACACTTGCCCTGAAATCGGTTCGAAATAGGCTAAAAGGCCACGGCTGGGACGCTCAGGGAGTCGGGCGTGAGTCACACGATACGTTCTGGGCAAGCGTGTGGTGGCATAATATATACAGGGTATGTCGAAATCATGAGGGCGCCACCAAGCCTGTCTTAACCCGGCTAACCGGGCCTGGACGGTTAGACGGGAGCGAAGTATGCAAAATACTCCGCCAATAGGATTACTCAAGAGTTGCAAGGTCAAATAACAATTTCGGGATTGCCTTATGCAAGGATTGTAATTAGGTGTCAATCCGACCGCGACTACGCAGCTGTCTCACCCACCTGCACGCTCAAAGCTCCCTCGTTCCGTCGTACAATAATCAGTACAATGAAGGGGGCGTCTATCTGTAACAGAACATGCACAAGTCGAAACAAAACAATAATTCCCTTAACTAACCAATCATGTATTGAACTTCGGGTTACAATGGGGCGGCAGAGTGCGTCGCCCTATATCTATACTTAGACTATAATTAAGGGCACCAGCTGGCACGCGCGCTCTAAACTTAGCGACAGATGTTGAACAGTAGTGAACAGTAATGAACAGTAATGAGCAGTAATGAGCAGTAATGAGTAGTAATGAGTACAAATATGCTGGCGCGACGCCTTATGCAGCGGACAGCGAAGATTAAATTAGCACTCGCGACATGGACAGTCTGCAATTCTGAAGGAATGCACCAATATGTTGGCGCGACGCCTTATGCAGCGGACAGCGAAGATTAAATTAGCACTCGCGACATGGACAGTCTGCAATTCTGAAGGAATGCACCAATATGCTGGCGCGACGCCTTATGCAGCGGACAGCGAAGATTAAATTAGCACTCGCGTTCACAGCGGTAATCAGGTTAAAGACACATACCTTAATGCGTAGGCGGCGAGGGAGCCTGGTACAGTTGAGTTGCGACAGGCTGCAGTCGTAGGTGGCAGGTACCTTCGATTTTACAACGGCTATAGGGATGAGTGCACAACCGCCTTAATGGCGACGTGAGAAGCGTCCAGGACGCGTACAACGGGACGACGAAAAATGGGCCACTTTCGTTCTGCGGAACAGATCCTCGTAGGTCGAGATGAAGGGGGCACGACCCCTTACTTACGGAAGCAGGAACTGGGCTCTAAACACCCACGCTACGCCGAAGACAATTCGAAAACTCCGACTCACAACCACCACACGAGCGTTCTTTGCAACGGGCTGCGGACAACTGCCCAGAGGCAAGCGTTGGCAAAGGTCACCTTGGTCGCGTCCCCACGTGACTAAACCTTGGCAGCCAATCGCGGGGCGATAAAACGAAACAAGTTAATGCCGGCACCAATGGCATCACGCCTCAACGGCGTGCTTTCTAGGAAATTCGGAATTCGGAAAAACGCCATCAGAGGGGAGCTCCAACCGACGAAAAATACTGCTTTTGGAGCTAAATATGTGCGACATCGTGATTCTGGAATTAGGCGATGGAGCCAAATAAAGAACTAAAAGGGCTTAGCATACGGGCACGCTGCCCTAAAGCCTAGGTGGCTATTTAAAATACCAAAATGACCTAACATGATATCGTAATTTTGCTTTTTATTAATTGGCCACATGCAGAAAAAGATAATCAAATAATTTTACATTAT
Organism: Agriotes lineatus; assembly: GCA_940337035.1. Classification (NCBI taxonomy): domain Eukaryota; kingdom Metazoa; phylum Arthropoda; class Insecta; order Coleoptera; family Elateridae; genus Agriotes; species Agriotes lineatus. Next base: position 70,808 of record CALNHX010003951.1, on the reverse strand, counting down.
ATAATAAATGGTGGTGGATAGTATTAACGTTAGATCCTTAATTAACTAATTTTAATAATTTTGTAGATATTATTATTATTAAAGTAAAAATAATTAGATTAACTTTGTTAATACAATTTATTTCATAATTATACAATTATAGGAGGGCATAAATTTACGAGTGCACAAGAAACTGTTAATATCTGATCTACCACGGCAACATCGTCAGTTTTCTTTTTCGCTAGGAACATAGGCATCGTTTCGTGAAGAACTGTATTTTTTTGACGAAGGACTCCAATAACGCGTTCAGTGTTGAATCCAGGGGGGTGACCGGGGGTGAAATTCCCCCCCGGGCAGAACAAAATTCCCCCCCGGAAACATTACCACTTCATATTCATGTTTCTTTAAATCTATAAAATAATGGGCGGATTGCGGTGGAATAGGTAAAAATACCCCCCAGACGTTTCATTCCCCCCCCCCCCCCCCCCCCGGAGTAATCAGTCTGAATTCAACACTGAACGCGTTTGACGTGTATTCTGGAAAAAAGATATAATTAAGATAATTATTGTAACAATATACTTGCACTACCTCACGCTTGCTATATTCCTGGTTGATTCTATATCCCTTGGATCGAGCTGCCGTTTCCCTTTTAGAAAAGCAGGCGTAATCACTGTGGCCATATGTAGTCCTACGGAGTCTTTTATTAAAAAGCCAAGATCTGCCAATACAAAATCTTCTGGCAAGAGATTGTTTAAAATCCCACAATCCTCTGTTAGACCTTTATCGCTTATTCTGCCACCATATCCATGTTATACAAATGATATTGATCCAGGAGGAGTGATGCCTATTAGTACCTTTACTGTATTATGTTGTTTGTACGTAGACCATGTAGTACATTGTACTTCAAGGCTACTTGATTTTTCCACTCTCATCTCAAAACAATCGATTATTACTGAAATCTTGTTGCCAAATGCTACCTTGAAGCATTCTGGCATTGATTTAATCAGCTGATCTCGTTCAGGCCAAATAATAAAATTTTTCATCCGATGATACATAATATTCAATGTGGTATAAAATATTCTGGAAATTGTTTGTACGCTGACGTTAAACATGTATGCCAATAAACTAAAATCTAAATGTATTCTAAGTTTTATCACCGTTATCAAAAACATGACTCTAAGCATGTTTTACTTACTGAATTAGGAATAAATATATATAATTAAATGTGAACTGTATATATTGTATGTATTTGGTGTAGCATTTGCCATAGTAGGCGTGTGTAAAAGAATTTTTTTTTGTAATGTCACAAACAAAGTATATCTATCTAACGCGCAAAACTTTAAATGCGGCATGTGCCGTGGGCTACAACGTCATTCTTCCATGCTCACGTAAAACTTTTACATTCACTGGAAAACTCTCACTTTTCTTAACTTGTAGAACAATTCTTTCCGCATTTTTTTTACTGCGTTCCAACAACGTCGTATTAATTAGGACGCCTTCCAGAGGCGAGCGTTTCCTTTCCAGAGACTTTCCATTTGAAAACATATTTTTTGGAACTTTTCCTTAGCGTACTTTTAAAACTTTCTTTAGTGCAACAAAAGTAATAAAATTCGTCGTATATTTTAAATGCGGCATATGCCGCGGGTTTCAGCTAGTATTAAATAACGAAAATATTAATAAGGAACGTTTCGAGGGACAATCTGCCCTCGTTATCAACGAATAAGGTAACAGTTTAGTTTAGCATGAAACGCTAAAGCCGAGGTTTTTTTGAAATCCCTATAGAAAAAGGCCATACAGAACAAAAAGTAAGTACAGAGAAGTCGGCGGAAAGGCGTTTTTAAATACAAAACTTACAAAAATCCATCAGAAATTCCGAAAAGCACGAAAATCACCGGCGAAATGACATAAAAACGTCATTTTATTTCGGTGCGCACGCAACGCAGATTGAAGCTCGAATATGTTACCAAAGCTCGAAAAACACCAGGGGCGGCACTCATTGATTTAAAATAAATAGATAGAATAAAGAAAAATATAGTAGACCACAACCTTTTAGTGGGTACTAAGTACACACAAATCTTAAACTGCAGCTAACCTAAAATAGCTCCTGGGCATAAGACAGAAGTAGTCTACGATACTGCATGTTAGCCAAAGTATTTACTAGAGGCCTCTATACTTTTATACTCGTTGGGGCTGCGCCACTCCGTCTAGGGTATTTTAAGGACAGTTGGCAACGTAGCTGACGCTGGAAGTGTCAATTGTGTAAGTTAAGGTACATTTTAGTTTGGTATTTACTTGCTGAAAATATACATTTTTTGCCTCTTCCGACAACAGATTCGAGTTCAGCAGGCCGTAAACCATAGGAATAGTGCAAAACCGCTTCCAAAAGTTGCAATTTAAGCGTTTCAAGCTAACGTAAATATTTACCACGAATAACAATTAAAAAGAACAAGAAACTTAGCTTTTTTCACTGGAAGGAAAAACGACCAAAATCCAATGAATTGTTTGACATTGACGTTTGTTGATATCTATACCTACTTGATCTCATCTTTAAGAATCGATAGCCAACTATTGTCTAAAAATATTGAGAAAGACGACACTCATTTTTCTTCGTTAAGTAAAATATATGCCGTTTCCTTAATTTTTCGCCTAGTTGACATCGATTCCTTAGACAAGATCTTTGTGTTGTGCCATTGCATTTTATGGTTTTCATCCTAAGCTTGTTCTGCCAGCTTAAATTTATTGAATTGATCGGTTTCCATCATATTTTATGTTCTTTAATTCTAACTGCTAAAGGTCTGGATGTTTCACCGATATAATATTTCCCGCATTCACAGGGAATACTATATATACAATTCCTTGAATGTTGTTCTTCGTTGAACGGTTTAGCTTTGTAAGAACTGACCGCAACGATTTTATGCAAAAAGAGAAAACAATTGAAGAAAAAAAAGTTACCAGAAATGGTGTTTCGTGAATTGCCTTCCAAGTGTACAATAGTGACGCTGGGTATTAAAGCTATGCAGGGTGTTCAGAATTTGTAAATTTGATAATTTTGAATTTTTTAAAACGAAATATCCTGTATATCTTTATTTCTTTGAAAACCCCTATTAATCATCTTTCTTCCGATATCGTACTTCATATCTGAAAATTCAACTGTTTTTCAGATAAGCGAATTTGATACTAAAAAATAATTTATATCACTTCTTCTTCTTCTTTGTTCTCAGTCTCTGGATTGATTTGTTGGAGATTTCCATTGTTGCCGGTTCTCAGCTAATCGTTTTAGTTCTTGGTAATTATTACATCCGGCACCTTTAATAATTTATTGTATGTATTCCAGTTTCGCTTTCCCTCCACTGTTCTTTCTTGCCATTCTTCCTATGGTTCTTTCTCGTGTCTTATGATGTGTTCGATTAATCTATCTCTCTTTGCATACATAGCAGACTTATTTCTTCCTTTACCCTTCGTAGCACTTCTACGTTTGTTACCGTGTTTGTCCATTTTATTTTCACTGTCCTTCTGTAACACCACATTTCCAGTGCTTCTAGTTTTTTGATTTTTGAAGTCGTACTCTGTAATGGATCTACCTGTAAGGTATGCAACCAATTGGACAGAGTACATTTTCTGATTGTAATGGGTAATTTCAATGTAAGACTCGGCAAAGCCAAACTAGTTGAAATACATATTGGACAGTATGGTACAGCTGCGGAAACATAAACCGGGACAGGTCCTATAGCTCCGTTTTTCACTATTTGATTATTCTAATTTTGGCTTCCTAATTGTTTATAAAATCCTATCTATCATGTGCCAGTGAACCAAAATGAACTGGTTAATGCAATATAAGCAGCTTGGGATAACACCAACAATGAGTTCATTTAGACAATTTAACTTCGGCAAATTTTAGTGGCCCGCTTTATGTTTCCGCAGCTGTACAAGAAAACTGAACAACAGAGGACAAATGCTTCTTGTTAATTATAGTTTCCCTAAATATTTTCATAAACTGCAACGCGACGAGAGTATATTTGAAGACCTGCCAGCTAGACTCAGTGGTGACGGATGCAGTTCTTTAAATGATGTTATTGTCAAATAAAGTGAGCCCCAACGAGTTTTCCAATTACAACAAATATACCCAGATAGGCCAAGAACTTATAAACTCAGTTTAATCGCAGCAGGCAATAACAGAATATCTAAAATACAGAAGGCAGCAGTAACGAAATCAGACAATAAACGATATACACAGTGCATTCGATTTATTTGGCAATCGTTGCATAAAGTAAACAGTAAAAAATTCTATAGTTTTTGAATAGGCGTGACTTAGTCGAAACTCGAACACAAATTATTAGGTCGTACGCTACTTATCTGAGAGGCTTACACTTCTACAGGAGGCAAATCAAATAGCCCCAAAATGGACTCGCAGCGGCTGCTTCAGAAGTAAGATACCAGAAACCGCCATAAAAAAGCACTCAAGCGAGGAGGTCCAAGCTAGAACTAGGCTCCCATGAGCAGAGGAGCCCTCAGAGATAAAATAAATCGCAGAAGTTTCCACAACCCCAGGTGACGTTTGGAGGAAAATTCTCAAACAAGCTAAACTCGCAGATGACGCTAAAAATACCGCACGAAATTCAGTTAATATGTATTACGTTACCAAAATTAAAATAGAAGTAATTTTACTCACCCTGTAAATACAGTCAATTGGACAAAACGGCAAGCAGTCCTGTGCTAAATAAACCGTCTCAAGGTCGCGGACATATTTGGTCCACATATAAGTGCCCAAGGCTCATAAACCGAGACAAAGTAAAGTTTCCGCGCTATATTTCAAAATAGCCGAAACGAAGAACTACAACTTGGACCACAATCACGGAATTATGTCTACCGACGCCTCTTTTTTGCAAAATAAAAACAAAAGGAATTCTTTGAAACGGCTGCTCAGTTTTCCGGTAAAGCAGATTACAACCTAATAGCTAAAGCTACGTTCACACAACGATCGCGTTCAAATAAAGGAGCTTTTGCTCGGCCAAAAAGTATGCATAATATAAATTCTAATGGTAATTACAATTATTCCACGTAACAACTTTACAGAAACCCAACATCTGCACATCACAAACCATTTTTTTTTAGAAAAAAGACCATCGGTGATGTACATGGTAAAGTCCAGAAAACTAATAAACTAGAGAAGAGCGAGAGTAAACATTACAGCAACGGCTAACCAAAATCAACAAAATTATTTTGAAATAAGATTAGAGAGTAGCAACTGAAAAGCAACAAACACAAGTGCAGGAGATATTAAATTATTAAATAAAGCTGTAAACGAAAGTATTATAGAGGCATCTTACATAATACTAGATAGAGTAGGAACCATAAAAACAGAAAATAAGCGATAATACAAGAAAACTTATTAAGACTATTGCATACATCTGCTAAATGCAGATTGAAAATCACCTTAAGGTGGTTTTCACCTGAGGTGTAATTTGATTTGTCAAATTGACACACGTGATCGAAAATAATCAAATTGGATAGGTCTGTAATATACAATGTAAGAACTTATCGCCCATAATTCTATTTACTAAATGCTTGAATACGGGGAACAACCGCAAACTTGAAAGAAATCTATGACTATATTGATACACAGAAAAGGGAACATTTTTGGTCTAAATAATTATAGACCTATATACCTACTATCGCACGTATACAAATTGCTGACAAAAGTGATAACAAATTGAATCTCAAAACGATTAGATGAATTCCAGACCATATAAGAGGCAGGATTCCGCAAGGAATTTAGCACGATGAATCACATCTACACAGTAAGACAACTGTAGAAAAATCGGTAAAGGGCTCGGAACTCGCAAGTAGAAGTTTTAAAAGTACAATTCCGTGAATATAAAAAGAAGACAATAGTGTTTAAAGTTATGTACAAAATAGGTACAAATATCTTAACATTGTTAATAATAGTGAATCATTGAAAGGAATGTCTTTGTAATAGCCATTACATCGATTTGCAAAAAAATACAGGTGATAATATTCGAACTCGTGCTCCCAGGCGTGTGTCGGACCAAACCATACGCTTTAACCACAGCGACCGGGCGTGCCTTATCTGCGCTTCTTGCTGCGTTATAAAAATCATATACAATTTTTTCCTGTTTGCGATGTTTACCCTGTTTCTGTTGGGTCTCATTTTCGTTATCGGTGAACTCTGAGCTATGTGCAAATCATTATTTGTGTCTATTCTTCAGTTAAAGCAAAAATAAACAACATTTTATTATTTTAAAGTGCTCACCACGTATATATTTGACCGAAAGTATATTCGGTTTCGAGCTAGGTAGACATATAATCAGAAGTAATTTTATAAGTACTTCGATATTATCGGGTTATATGTCGATAACTTGTTGCACAATAATAAAATAGTGTCAGTTTGACAGATTAAGTAATCCGACCGCGTCAGCGGGAGGATTATTCTGTCAAACTGACACGATTTGTTATTGTGCAGAACGTTTGAGACGTATAACCTGTTCGAAGTACGCATTGTATTCGACTTGATCATTTTTTGAGTAAATTTTAATATTATGAACAAATACATATTTTATTGGCAGCTCGATTTGTTTGTATTAATCTAGCTGAAATAATCCACATTTAAAATATCGTCTTCCTCTAACAAATAGCTTCTGAGTTATACCGGCAACATGCAGACGAAATTGAGAAAACATGTTTTTCGTCGTCTAGGGGCCCCGAAACATATAGATTGTTATCCCTGATAAGCACAAAAAGGGTGGTGGAATAATACTTACGTTAAGGCTCAATGCCGCACTCAAAGCCCCTAATTGCCTCACTCAGCCAATGCCTAGGTGAGTCACTATCAATCGTTAATCAGGGGTCGCCGGTCAGCTTTCAGCCGAAGACGGCCGTGGGTTATGATATAAATATCTCGCGCTGGTATATCGCGCTAATCTCAATTTAGAAACAAAATACTGACGGCAGTCCTTTATCGATGGAAACACATACACGCGTGCAGCAAGGTTCACTTGCTGGCCATCGGAAGCACAGTTAATAGAGCAGCAAAGGTTACCTTGAGCTGGTTCGAGACCGTCTTAGCGTTGATACATCACAGGGACGGACTTCCGTGGACTTGATGGCTTAACCAGGCAGGTCGGTAGCTCGTCAGTTGAGCGCGAAGAGATAACGCTATCATAGAGCGTACCGGAAATGCATCGGGCCGCAAGCCGGGGTACTCGAAGTTTATTTGGGACCCATAACGTGGTGGGGATTAAATTATTGAAGCAAACGTTAGCGGGTAGTCGAGAAGGGGCTGAAAACGGTTGTACTCTTGCTCGGAAAGTTTTGGCGTCAACAAAAATCAGCTCCAGGCAGTATCTCTAGATTTATACTTAGAGGAATGTCGAGACGCGCACAAATCCCCTAAACAAAGGGTAAGAAGTGTCTAGACATCAATAAACACCTTCTTCTCCAAATCGCGACCTCGAACAGCGCCCAAAACTTCCAAGGACCTTCTTCGGTCGAACGCCGGAACAAGATGGATAATTTCCGCATCGCTATGGCTCATCAAGGTGGGAACGCAAAACCGAACAACGGCGGCGTATCAATTATGCGCAATACCCGGACGCAATTTAAAAATATGTCCAAAAATACAGTAAAGCGAAAATTGACGGTAACAAGATCTGAAGACTCGGAAGACGCTTTTTTCAAGGTTACAGTATTTTCTTCGTCTTTTAGACGAGGGAAGTACAAACAAACGAATGAAACTTGTCACCATATTTAGCCTTTGTTGACTATTAGAAGGTGTTTGGTACAGTGAAAACATGGGCCATAATCGACGCACTCTAACGAAGCAAAATCGACTTATTTTATAAATATTCCAGAAATGTGCTATCCCGTTAGTTAAATCACCATTACATAAAATATTTACTTTCGAATTATTAAAAATAATACCACAATAATTGATTTGATGGCAAATGTATTTTTTGTAATTTATTACTAATCAAAATAATAGTTGCCTGGATGTAGAGACCCGACCCATATGGGATCCGAGCTGTTTTTAAGATGATTAAACTCATTTATTTTATTTTAAATGACCAAATCAACTAAATAATTAACAGTAGTATATTCAACTAATAAAAGCAGCGTATGAAAGTGTAACCATAACTGCTAGAACGTTCGATTGTACAGACCCTATTGATATCCAATGTTTTAGAAGATGTCTTTAAATTGCGGGAGTGAACACGGAAATAATATAAAAGCAAATGCCTGTCACACCTCCAATTCGTAGACGACATTGTCATAATGGCATGAACATCCGAGGAATAGACCCAAAAGACACCTGAACTAAACACAGCGACAAACTAACTGTAACATAATACCAAACAACTTTATACAAATAGAAACGAGAGCATTGGCAAGGGTTGAAGAATAGGCAATTTGTATTAGTTTAGACAAAGATGGACAAGTGTCAGAGCGGAATAGCGAATACGATTAGGATGGGGAGGATATGGTAAACTGGCAAAAAAGAACACTTTTAACACCAATATTCCACAATATTTGAAAACTAAAGTTTTCAACGAATGCATTCTTCCAAAAGTGACTATCATACGGAGCAAAAATCCTGACTTTCACTAAGGCCTAATACACAAGCTGGAAGTTACTCAACGAGCCATGGAAAGGTCTATGATAGGTGTCACACTCAGGGATAAAGTGAGAAATAAGCATATTAGGCAATGAACAAAAGTAGAAGACATTACTACGCAAATCTGTAGAATGAAATGGAAATGGGCAAAACACCTCGCAACGCGTCAAGATGGAAGGTAGAGTAAAAAAATCACCAAATGGCTACATAGGATAGGAAAAAAGTGTGGGTCGTGCAAATAATGTGATGGTCGGAAGATATCCCTAAGATGGAAGTAAAAACATGGATGGGAGAGGTAGCATCCGGAAAATACTAGAAGCGGAAAGAGAAGCCTTCAGTTCAAAACTGAAAAATGGATAAAACTAATTAGCAGATCAAGAAGAAGAGGATAATTTAATTTAGATCCTGTTGTTAGGGGGCGTTCGAGGACGTTTCGTTGTCAGTTAGTAAACAACACCAAGGTTGTCGGCCTTACTATTGTTTTTATAACACTGCACTAACACTTTTGCTTAATTGTCTCAGTTGTACTAGTCCTCTTTTTGATTACATAACTACAGTTTTGACGAATTGATTCCATCTCCCCCTGTTGTTTGCTAACTTATTAGCTAGATGCCATGTTTTGTTTTGTCTTCTAATTTCTGCATTTACAGTCTCTCAATAAGTGATAACTGGTCTTCCTCGTTTTTGCTTGTCTAATAGTATAGTCTAGCGCTTGTCTGGTTATATCTGTTGTTGCTTTTCGTACAGTGTGCCCAATCCATTTTCGTTTTCTTCTTCTTATGGTGGTTCTCACTGATATGAATGTTTTTTGCAGTATCTCCAGCGTTTCTTGTAAGTGGCTTTTTCTTTCAGTTATTAGAAATATGTTATCTGCATAATCTTGGTCTTCAAGCTTTTGTTTGAATCTCCATTGTCGGCATTTGCTACTGTTCGACGTCTTCGACGTCATCCATTCTGTAACAACGAGGAAATGCAATAATGATTATAACTATACAGCCTTTTCTTACTTCGCTTGCTATCTATTTTACTTGTTCTCATACCAGTGGATTCAATACATGCACCGTAGTTTTCCTATAACTGTTTAATCAACTTGCTATGTTTCGCAGATATTCTCTAACTTTTTACTATTTGCCATATCATTATTTTGCCTATTTTGTCGAAAACTTTGTTGCCATTCATTCCCTTCATCCAAGATTATCCTCAGCGTACCAGTGTGATCGATGTAGGACTTGTGCGATCTAAAACCTGTTTGATTTGTTCTGCGTAATTGCTCTATTTCGTCTTCGGCCTTACTAAACTAATCTGTGTCAGAATTTTGCTTGCTGAGTTTAAGATCGTCATGGCTCTCCAGTTTTCGTATTCAGTTTTGTCTTCTTTTTTGGTAATTTTATAATAATACCCTCCATTCGCGTTTCTTTTGTCCATATTTCTTAAGTAAGCATTTCAATATGTTCACGCGTGTGTCTGCTCTGCTGTGTTGTTATCTTTTAGTTGCTTTATGGCAGTCTTTATTTCTTCTTCCGGTATCTCCTTCATGTTTAATGGCAATTCTTCATTTTTCATGTTATTATGATGTATGTGTATCGTTTTCAGGTCGTGCTTCCTGTAGATTTTTCTGTGTTCCTAGGCAGTCCTTCTAGTTTTTGACTATTCGTTACACTTTTTTTAAATTTGTTTGTCTTTGGCAGTAAATGTTTCTGCCACTTGTGCTTTCCTATCTTGTGAGAATTTATTTAGTATTTTTTCTTTCTTTTTTCTTTTCTTCGGTTAGTTTCCACATATTTCTTGTTTCAATTTTTTTTTATCATTTATAATGTTTTTTCTGCTATATTTTTTAGTTCTTCTTTTTATTTTCTCCAAAGTTCGTCTATCGGATAAAAAGGTTGATTTCTCTCGCAAATTTCCGTGAATGTAGACTTCTCTCGAAGTCCGTACCTATCTTTGGTTCGCCCCGTAGACGAAGCCGTGTTAGGACCATCGTCAAACTAATCACCTGACCAATACAACGTACACGCCTTCTGTGCTGTTCTAGTGCTAACAGAAGTACGGACAGTCAAGAGGGATTGCGAGGTACTATGAGGTGCTGTCAAGTAGAGCTTGCATTGTAATTGCATGCAACAACAGCATGTTATAATTATTACAAAGTGAACCTATCGTATGAGCAAAAAGAAAGTCGATCAGGGGTGCCTTTGGAATTTTAAAGTGATTATTATAACACCAGAAAAGATAAAGCTGTCATTTGGCATTTGTTACAAAGTGAGGTTATGATCTTCTTCGTCTTCTTCTTTTGCAGGCTTTGAAAATATTTCCGTTGCGTTTATTACGGGAAGTCTTGATCACGTTTATGATCACGTTGCGATATTAGCTATTGTCAGCCACTAACTATAAAATGTTAGTGATAAAAATTAGGTATAATTTTCTGGTGTTATAATACACGACATGACGAAAATTCCAAAAGCTGTGTAGCCAGATGCGTCAAGAACACATCAAGTTTTGTATATTACCGTGTTAGTTTAACTAATTTAAGAAATTCCTTCCCAGCTTTTGCTTATTAAATCAAGTTCAACTCGGCAGTTGCTGGTGAAAATACTAATTTCCGAGTTAAACTATATACAGTGACGCAATTACTGAAATTACTACAACAGAAATTACTACAACAGAAATAGAAAACGCGCTTTCACAAATGAAAAATGGAAAGGCTCCCGGGGAAGATGGAATCACCTGTGAAATGCTGAAAATGGGAGGCGCTGTGACATTAAAAGCAATACAAATTCTGCTGAACAAATGTGTTGTTGAAGGCAAAATCCCAGAGACATGGCAAAATGCTCAAGTCATTCTTTTACATAAAAAGGGAGACATGTTAAAATTAGACAATTATCGACCAATAAGCCTCCTCCCACATCCCTATAAATTGTTAACGAATAGATTGATAAACAAATTTGATAACTACCAACCCCCTGAGCAGACTGGTTTTCGCAAGGGCTATGGCACCACTGAACATCTTCAAACAATACGTTTGTTAATGGAGAAGTGCACGGAATATAATGTGCCACTCCACTTACCCTTTGTAGATTATAACAAGGCCTTTGACTCTATAGAGATGTGGTCAATACTCAACGCAATGGACAACGCTAGAATCGACTCGAGGTATAGAGACATGATGAAACTCATATATGACAAAGCAACTCTCCAAATTAAACTGGATGAGGACCTAAAGACCAACAAAATACAAATTAAGCGTGGAGTTCGACAGGGCGACACAATTTCACCCAAATTATTCACTCTTGCGATGGAGGAGGTCTTCAAAAAGTTGGAGTGGGACAATAAAGGCATAAATATCGACGGTCGATATTTAAATCATCTTAGATTTGCGGATGATGTAATTGTAATTAGTAACAACCTAGAGAAGCTAGAGGAAATGCTCCTACAGTTAAAAACAAGGTCAGAAGAGGTTGGATTGACGATGAACCTGGGAAAGACCAAGATTATGACCCCAGAACAAGTCACACTAAACATAGCAGGAACCGAGATAGAGAACGTCGACGAATATGTGTACCTGGGTCACAAGCTGAAATATGGCAAGGAAAATCAATGTGCCGAAATACCTCGTAGAGTACTCATGACTTGGGCAGCAGTGGGAAAACTCGGATACATTTTAAAGAACGCCAGTGTTCCCATAAACCTTAAAACAAAAATCTTCAATACATGTATACTTCCAGTAATGGTTTACGGAATGGAAACAATAACACTTACCGTTAAGTCAGCAAATAGATTAAGGACAACGCAAAGAGCGATAGAAAGATTAATGTTGGGTATAAACCTTAGAGACCATATCCGAAATGAGGAAATAAGGAAAGGAACAAAAGTAACGGATGTCGTAGAAAAAATTGCTCAATCTAAGTGGAGTTGGGCGGGCCATGTAGCCAGACAGGATGACACAAGATGGACTAAACGGGTCATGCAATGGAGGCCAAAATTACATAAGAGGAGAGTGGGAAGACCACAGACTCGTTGGATAGACGACATCAAATTGAAAATTGGGAGAAATTGGCACCAAGTGGCACAGAACAAAGTACACTGGAAGGAAAAAGGGGAGGCCTATGTCCAGGAGCGGATGAAAAGGGGCTGCTAAAGAAGAAGAAGAGTGACGCAATCTAGGGAATTGCTAATTTAAACTTTGTCTAAAAATTGGAATTGCTGGTTTCATTATGAGTCGATACCAGTATCAATAGAGTTGTGTATATTATCCGATTATTCCCGTGTATTTTATTGCATACTTTCTTTTACATTGCAAGGCAATTCGTAGGAAGGGTTTAGAATAATTAAACCTAGGCTTATTATGTATTACAGAGAACGTGTCTATCAAAAATACTTTTCTAACTGAAGAAAAATCTGCTAAGCACACCTCCAGGATGATTTCGGCGCCCTGGACATTAATTAAGAGTTATCTAAAACACCCACAATCCTGCTGCTAATAAACATGCCCATTTCTCTATGTTAGCTAGCTGGAGCACTTCTTTTATTGCCGGATTAATTAGTTTTCTAAGTTATCGGCGTACAAATAGTGTCACTCCTACTATCACCTTACAAACTAGCTCCCCCGTAAAACCGCGAGTGATATTTAAATTAAACTAGATCATATGGTTATGTCACACCAGAGCTGCAGCGTAGAGCAGTTGCCTTTCTGATATACACATTGCTTATGTTTTAATTACTGTTCTGCTCTGTAGTAATGTATATTATAATTTTATTTTTTGTAAATCCTCTTCTTGGTTTGCTTTAAATTCAACTTTCAATTCGAATAGTGCGTGAACCTTGTATTTGCTGCTCTGACATCCATTAAACAATTTCTGTGTTGCTTATCTACGGCTATATGGTCTTACTGATTATGTTTTTTTTTCTGGTAGTGTCTATGTCACTTTATGGATTTTCTTAAGTGGGAGTATGTTTCCCCCTCTGCTCAGGTTGCTTGATGTATACAAATCTAAGAAATGTGTATCTCTCTAATCGTTTTCTTATCCATAATTTTCCCATTCGATTAGTGACCTTCTCGCTTTTCTACTCAGCAGCAACGTGACTCCGCATTCACGTATGACTTTCCTCTGTTTTGCCACTGTACATGAGATATTTACATTGTTCTAATTCTTGTGTCGTTTATTCCCAAAGTAGTTATTCGAAACTTTTCATTATTTTGCTTATTCTTTCTGTTTCATACAGCACCACTTCTCAATTCTGTTTCTTTTCATTCCAGTTCGAGTTCTTCTTCAGATTCTTATTTTCTGTCAACTATGATCTTCCTTTTGGGCATTTTTTCTCTAGTACTTCGAATCTTCCATCCCATGTCATTGATGTTGTTAAGTGGCTTAGTCCCTTATTGCAATTGTATAATTTATTTTCTATACGTTTCGACCTATTGTTCCTAGTTTCATGTTTATATCTTCTAATGACTTTTCCATATTTAGTGAAAAATAGAATTCTTCCTATTTAAGCTGTTTTCAAGATATAATAATACTGTTTGGCATCGTACTTGGCCGCGCCTTTTATCAGTGGAGCGATAGTGTAAACACTGTACTCGCATACTTTGCGCATTGACAAATGCCCGTTTGTGATAATGATAATTATTTGTCAGAAAAATAACTTTTTACGCGTCGAATATATTTTTTGACTCGGCAAAAAATCTGTTCCAGTTATCAACGTAATAAAAAGTACGTTACAGTTAGTTATTGCACTTCATGATGAAGACAATTCGGTGAAAAAGTAAAAGTTAAAAAGATAATAACGTTACAGTCCAGGTAATGAGGTTAATGCCCTATTGCCGTGGATATAAACATCATTGAACAGGAAATATTTTCAATAACCTCGAGCAAGGGCCAGTAATCATATCAACAACATTCAATTCGGACATTTCGAGTGAACTATTAAAGCCTTTTATCGTAACATGTACATTACTCAACATTGACCTAAATCGATGCACAATCATTAACACATAAAGTTAACACCACAATTAACAACTTAAATCGACAGGAAAATTATAATAAACAACTTCCGTAGAATATATTTATCTTAATTGTGTCATCTATGACGCGCTAAAATTGCCTTTATTATGTTTTTGATTTGATAAGCTAGCTATTCCTAGGAGGTACCTTTTGCTTAGATTGCAGTTTTAATCCCAAACTCCCATCTTTGAATTCTGTTTTAATACTTTATTTATTGTTGAGTCACTTTCAAATAAATTTTGAGTATTTTTAAGCAACATCATATTGGATCGATAGCTTTTAATCTTTTATACGTACAGTTCCTGCCAACAAGGAATTCCAAACAGTTTAAGAACCGCTGCTGCTAAGTGGTTATGTAACATAGGTCAAGTGTATAAATTTATTGCGATACAAAAACAGTAATCACATCCATCATGGAGCTGAAAAGAGTCCTTAACTTTTTGACACTTATATTTGCATTGCTGTTTACAAATGTTAGTTGCAATAGTGAAAAGCCCAGTGTTATCATTGTGGGTGCAGGCCCTGCGGGCATTGCTGCAGCCTCTAAGCTGCTAGAACACAACGTCAGCGATGTTACAATTCTAGAAGCTGAAGGAAGGATTGGTGGAAGAATTAATAGTGTTGAGTTTGGGGACGCAGTCGTGGATTTGGGTGCACAGTGGTGCCACGGCGAGGAAAACAACACGGTTTATGAATTAATTAAGGATCTTAATTTGGTGGAAGGTGGAGTTGATGCCACGGATGTTTATGATTTATCTGAACCCCACATTGACCCCAGGTTTGGAACCGAATTGTTTGAACTGTTTGAGGACATTTTAGAAGTAGAAAATGTGCATAATGAAATTCCATTGGGAGAATATATAATAGAAAGGTAAGAATATATAATGAAGATACTCTTTCTTTCTTCTCCTTTTATGTAAACACATTTTTTACTTTGAGGTATAACAAAACTGTTTATGCATATTTTGGAGGAAACGCTGACAAACTAAAAGCAGCACTTGACGGTATAGATCTGTTGAAAAAATGGTCTTTATCAACAGAAGGTGCTCTTTCATGGTTTGAGCCATCCGCCAAAAATGATTATACGATATGTGAAGGGAACCCTGTCCTAAACTGGAGAGGAAAAGGCTACAGAACGATTTTAGACGTTTTAACTAAAAGAATCCCAAATCCTAAGAATGAACTGCCCGTTTACGAAAAAGTAGCACTCAATAAAGAAGTGAATAAAATTGTATGGGATTCCGATAAGGAACTTCCTCACGACGACGTGACGGTTACATGTTCAGATGGCTCAGTATATACAGCCAATTATGTCATTTTCACAGCTTCCTTGGGAGTATTAAAACACGACTACGGCACTTTGTTTCAGCCCTCATTGCCTGAAAGCAAAATTAATGCCATTAAACAACTGGGAATAGGAGCAGTCAGCAAAGTCTTCTTACATTTTCCAAATAGATGGTGGCCTGTTTACAATTTCACAGAATTTACATTTCTTTGGAACCAGAAACATATACAACACTCTTTGCAGGAGTTTTCGGAAGGGCCAAGTAAAGTTAGTTTAGTTTATATAATTGATATTCTACATTTTTAATATCTATTCTCATTAGGATGGCAAATCATGGATAACAGATATTCTAGGATTTTATGCTGTACCAGAAAATCCAAATGCACTGACGATGTGGATATGTGGAGAATTTGTGCCAGAAGTTGAATTGTTACCAGATGAAACTGTCATAAATGGAGCCACGTTTACTCTGAACAAATTTCTTGGCTACAAGTTTAATAATATACCGAAGCCAGATAGATTAGTACGGTATGTACATGCAGTTACTGCTAAATAATAAAATTAAAAATTAAAAAAGCGATGCATATTAAGCACTTTTTATTTAAGTATATCAATTTTAGGTACAACTGGTATTCTAACCCCCATTTTCGAGGAACCTACTCTTACCAAACCGTAGAATCACGTAACCAAGGAACTTCTCAGGAAGTTGTGCTTTCGCAACCGTTGACTTCCAGACACGGTCAACTAAGACTACTTTTTGCTGGCGAAGCTACCCACGCAGTATATTATAGTACAGTCCATGGGGCAATCGAAACAGGTTTTCGTGAAGCAAATAGAATACTAAGCCTTTTAAAGTAATTACATACATAGATATAAATAGCAAATTTTATAGTGTAAGCGGAATGTAGTCTATTAGTTATAAAAACATTGAAAATTTTGAATTTTATTGAAATTTAGATGGTTTTGATATTATAGATTTACTAATATTATTTATTTTGCACTAATCAACTGGGATGCCAAAAATTGTCTTGGTCAAAGGTGGTCATGATTGTAAAATAATATGTTGAAAGTAGTTAGTGGCACTGTAAGTCTATGTCAAATTCTAGGTTAGCAGATTAGGTTTTACGCCAGTCTGTGTTAAAACTGACGCAAAACCTAATCTGCTAACCTCGAATTTGACATAGACTTACAGTGTCACCAACTAGCTCCGACATATTATTTTAAAATCATGACCACCATTGACCAGGATAATTTTTGACATTCCGGTATTATTTATTTATATCTGTAGCACGATGTATATAAAGCAGTGCATAACGCCCTAGGACGTTATGAGCAGGCGGCCAAGGGCCTCCGCCGTAACGAACAAACGACCACACGTGTTGCCTTGTTGAAGTCAGGCGGTCGAATCTTGAAGTCCAAGGGAATGCGCGCTTGAGCTATTTATCTCCTCTCTCTCTAACTTATACAAAAACATCCGGATTGCGTCATTATTGCACAATAGTAAATCAGAATTTCGCTGGAGGAAAGGTACGCCGAAACTAAACCTAAACGTGAAAGTCAGACAATGGGCCGTCAAACTGGCAATTAAAATATGATAAGCCGACTCACGTCATTCATGCGACAAGCACGATCATAAAATAAGCCGCGATACGCTAGTATTTGATAATAGAGTTTTAAAACGTAACTAAAGTATCAATTTAGGCCTGAATGAAACGAGAAAAGTACTAGTATTTGAAACAGAAAAGCGGCAAATTTAAAAATTGTCCTTACAGATAGCCCCTCCAATCGTCGAATTTTTAAACATCCCTTTGACTGAAGGGTTAATAGTTAGATGAAATTATATAGACTGAATTGCAAACCTAGTTTTTAATAAATACACGGTCTGGCAACAATGGAAGAGTGACAGGTATTTCTAAAACTATAAAAGTTGTATATAATTATCTTATATAAAAATGGTAGGTACCAAGGTGTTGCACATTAGTAAAATATACTTGATTATACAGAGTCGAAAAAAAGTGTAGCGAACCAAACTTACTTTTTTAAATAGAACGCCCTATATTTAGGTAGTGTAAAGGTTTTGCCTTGAAATACTAATCATTTTAATATAAAGTTGTATGAGTCTGTAGTATCTTATGTAAGTCTAGTTGACTATCATAATAATAATTTGTAGTACTGCACACTTATAAATAATGATTCATTATTATTTTTATACCTAGTAAAAACCATAAACGTTAATTATTTTAAAGATATTAACAATTTTATTTTCAAACTTCGTAAAAGTGATAACGTATGTGACTTGACAGACAAGGTAGATGCGTTACTTATATGCTTAAGCATAAAAGTGGTTACTTTTACGACGGCGGAGTAAGAGTACTTCAAAACTTGATTAGCTTTCGAATATTTTTGAGATTAACCTGTTAATTGTCGGGAACTGACGTAGACGTCAATTCTCGATAATCGTAATTTTTAAAATATATATTTATTTATAGTAGTTCGGGCGTTTGAAAATAAAATCACAAATGTTATTCAGAGTAAAAGTGACTTTGTGTGCCTCGCCCGGACTTGTTTGACTCGCTTACGCTCGTCAGTCAAACGCGTCCGGCTCGCCACACAAAGTATCACTTTTACTCCTAATACCATAATATACGATTATGCAAAAAATGCTCAATTTCAGAAGACTGCTGTAACAGAAAATCGTCGAATGAAAGAAAACTTGAAAAAAAATGTTTTTCGTGAATTGTTTTTTAAGTGTAAACAGTGGCTCTGGATATTATATTAATGAGTATGGCGTATGGCGTATGGCCGTTGAGGATTAAACACATCGTCTCTGCTCTGGCGTTTTGTGATGGTCATATTTAAACTTAAAATAAAATGGGTCTCACTCGTGAAAGCAAAAGCGATATCATACAAGAAACTTGTTAGTGACGATCAGTTCATTAATAAAATCGCCGAAAAGGTTTCTTAACATATCATGGATAACTCCGAGGAATGCAAATCCCTATGTGATGGAACAATTGATACAATAATTGCAAGTGAATATGAACAGACATTTGATAAATTGGAACAATACACACGGAGACATAGCCTGCGTGTATATGATTTAAAGTAAGAAATTAACGAACATTTGAAGAATACTGTAATCGACCTGTTTAAAAGCAAAGCTAAAATCGACATGAAGCTGGAGTTTATGTATAGATGCCATCGAGTTGGACTAGTGGAGGAAGGAAAAACATGTCACGTCATCAAACTTGTGAGCTATAGATACCGTAGTATCTTAATGAAAAACAGAACAAATTTTGGGAGAACCAAGATAGCTGTCAAGGAGGACCTAAAGCAAAACAGGTATGACGCATAAAGTATGCATCTGAGCGGTTGGGATTCAAAAATGTGTGGTCTGTGAATGGTGCGCTAAAAGTGAAGTGCGGAAACAAAATTGTTTCTATAACAGATAACGACGCCTGTAAAGCCCTAGAAGTTGATTAGAGCAAAAACTTGCCTCGTTCGTTCGAATTAGAAGTTATTCTACTAGATATAATTACGTCGAAGAAATTAAATTTTTATTTTTATTGCTAACGTTTTAATAATTAAGTTAGAACCATTGCTCTATGATATAATTTTTTTCACTAACATTTTTTTCTAAACTTCATAGTTACCAAACTAGCGAGCTTGAAAGCACCAAAATTTAAGGAAAACTACCACAAAAAACACTGTGCCCAACGTTTTAACGGCCTATTGGTTCAATTTAAGGACAAAATAAGTAACACTTTGTAGCCATATGATAGATATGTACAGTCGTGTTCATTAAAGTGTTGTACAGCATTTGTGCTTTGTGGGTATAAATTAATTACACAAAGTTCAAAAAAGGGTTGTAAATACAAATATTTTGAAAGCAAACATGTAGGTCTACCTAGTTAATGATACAGTGTGAGCCTTTATTGAGTAACAACACAACCACCAATAAACCTAGAACTGTCGCTGTACAACACATTTTTGAACATGACTGTACATACAAAATTACAAATAATATTACAATACACAGAATATATATATAAAGATATATATGCAGGGTGTCCCTAAAAATGAGGTCAATCCGTTAACCACATATTCCTTGGGCAAAAATATGATGATTTTACTCAACTTCCCTATATACAAAGTTGCTTAGTTTAGCCGCTACAGGGCTTTAAAAACGATTAACTTTTTAAAATTAATTATGACGAAGTTTGTAAACACCCTATAATTTTCGAAATTGGGGTTTATTCTTCAAAAAGCGGTAGTTTACTGGTACAAACGCATGGCTAAAAAATGAATAAAATCTATATATAAAATTTCGACTTATTTGAAAAAAGTTAAAGAAATTAATCGTTTTTAAAGCCCTCTAACGGCTAAACTAAGCAACTTTGTATATAGGTAAGTTGAGTTAAATCATCATATTTTTGCTCAAGAAATATGTGGTTAATGGATTAACTTCCTTTTTAGGGACACCCTATATAACACGGTTTTCAAAGTTAAGTCGGCACTATTGCTAACTTCGTTATTATTGGAGCTACAAAGTCAGTTAAATAGGAAAACTAGTAGTATTTTTTCGCCAATTACGATGGTGAAAACGGAATCAAAATCGAACATCGCGTTCGCAAGTTATGTTATTGTCAGGGCCACTAGAAGCGTTTACAAGCGGGCTCAAGAATGCTTGGAGCAAGAGAATGATGTTTTTGAGCATCTAATTTGAGTTTTGTTTTTATAAGTTCATAGAATAATTTGAAATAAACGATATTGTTTCACTTCATGGATTTTTAATTTCTATTTTATGACAGCCACCTTGACGAATTTGAAAAATCATCAATACCTTTGTCATTTTTGACATTAGAATAAAAGGACATAGGACACTTTTTGTTCAGAATTCAATTTCCTATCGATTGTGAATATTGTATACTGAGTGTCCCATTTGAAAAAATTGAACTTTTTGATATAACTCGCGAACGCGTTGTTCGATTTTGATTCCGTTTTCACCATCGTAATTGGCGAAAAAAATACTACTAGTTTGCTTATTTAACTGACTTTGTAGCTTCAATAATAACGAAATTAGCAATAGTGCCGACTTAACTTTGAAAACCGTGTATACAGGGTGAGTTAAGATAGCAACACCCCCCTGTTAGTTCATTTAATATTGATATTAGAAAAATAATTTGTTAACAAAAGATGTTCAGAATTATATGCTCTATATTACTGTACATTTATTTTATTTTATGGCCTACTGAGGTTTGAGCAGTGACATTCAACTTTTTTATTTTAAATGACACCCTGTATATTTGTTACATTTTTTCGGAAGAACTATCGTTTCTCTATACGGTGATATAAAAATATTGTAGTGTTAACTGGGAAAATTACACCGTTAAACACGATTAAAGTTGAAAAATGTCCAAATTTAGCAACTTCATCTAGTAGCCATCAAACAAAACAGTGAAAAAATTAGTGTTTTGTGTTTTGACGTGTCTATAACTCAAAACCGAAATAATAAGTGCATTTACAATGGCTAACTACGTTCATTTTTCAACAAACGACTTGGTAGATATGATTCTAGTAATCGGTGAATCCAATTGTGTCATTAAGGGTCCTCCAGCGGTCTTGTTGAAAATGTTTCAGAAAACCAAACTGTTATAAAATGCACTAATTACACTGTGTTAAATATCAAACGATTCGTATTTTAACAAGGAAAATCGCTAGCATTTTTTATTTAAAAAAAAGTAGTAATAATAAATTTATTTCAAAAAAACAGATAAAATATACACTTCTGATACTCCCTGCGAATTGTACAAGTTTATTTCGTATCCGATTTTAAAATACTACATGCCCTTAGAAGCACAACAGAATGAGTTACCACGCTTGCATAAAAGATTTGGTTTAAATTATGTTTTAAAGATAGTAGAAGCAATAATCTAATTGAGTCCGTAGCTATTGAACCATACGAGTAACGCTAATATTTTTATAGAAATGGTGACCTACTATGCCACTAATTTTGTATACCATATCTGGTTTATTTACAACATTAATAAGTAAAGGCAATAATATTCAAATTGTAATTACAAAATATTTCTAAATCGGGCCCAGTAGTTCATAGTTTTATCGCCGCCATAAGTTGGCGCTGTTGATATTCCGAACGCTTACGGCCGGCATGGGAAGATTACAATAATCCTATTATAAGGGTGCATAGAAATTCGAGAAACCAACCAACCGAAAATTACAAAGAGAATATTACATTTTTAGACTTTTACCACTTTTACATGCTTTTACGATGTCTAATTATTTATTTATAATTAAATAGCATATCGTATTTTTATTCATAACACTCTTTCAGATCTCAGGGATGTTTAACGCTCAAAATCTTAGTTATTTCAGATGTTTATTATTAATCAATTACATATAATACAGTAGGTATCTGATCAAATCAAATAAAAGAAAAATTAAAATGTAATAATATATTTACAAGATTTTTACATAAAATGTATTTTATTTTAAACGTAGATATACATCCCGCAAAAGTAAATTTCTTAGACGCCGTGAATCTATAAGTTCTGGAAGTAAAGAATTGATATAAAAATCATCTAATTTAAATGCCATGTTTTCCCAGAATTTCTTATCCCTACGAATTTATTCGATGCAGACTCCTTTGGGGGTCCAAACAACGAAGTAACAGACTTTCTTATTTGCTATTTGCAGTTGCCCTTGTACTTGATACATATATTTATGTTTTGAGTTTAATTTTAGAGAGTCCCCTTGTAACGTACAAAATTTATTTTTTTCTCCAAAACTCCTTCTTGTGGTGTTAAATTCTTAAGCTGGAGATTTGATTTCCAGAATTGCATCGCCGATTTCTGTAACACGACCTGGACTTGCAGCTAAATATGGCTTTGCGCTATCGATGCAAAGCCCTATAATTTTTGTTTTGATGCCGTAAATGGTCTAAAATGCGTCGACTGCGTTTTCTTCATTTTCTTGGACGTACACTGTAAATTCATTACCTAAAAATTTTGAGTATAATAACGCTTCTACTGTTTTAGCAGTTGATGTTGTGGAGCGCATACAACAAATTCGTCCAAAATTTGATGCAGTAAGACGAAGTTTTCTTTCTCGCTTCCATAATTCTGAAAGAGCTTGTTCTCGAGTATCTATTTCCAGTTGTTTTGCGTCCGTTGTAGATATTTGCTCCAAAAATTGATTTTTTTGGATGCCAAACGCCTCTTTGTTCAATCTGGGTAGTAATCAATACTTCATGTCGTCTTTTCTTAAAAACTGCACTTACAAAAATAGCAATAAATAATATTTCAACTTATAAAATTAAATTAATCTTTTTATTGAAATAATTCGTAACGTAAAATGAATGTAAAATGTGAATAACAAATCAAATAATATTCTATGTAGAAATCAAATTACAGGATTTTCCACATCCGTTTGGCCAATAGCCGTTTACTTTTCTTCGCTCTGCTAGGTTTTCGTTCCTTATGTGTAAAATTTCGTCCCATTTCAATGTTTGTTAGCTCAGTAAGCACAATCACATAAACAGTAACACTGTAAACAGGCTCTTTTCACAATAAATTACGTGTGTTGAAACCAAGAGATTTTCAACAACGCTAAGAAAGTTTAGGGTTTATCTTTGCTTTTATTTAGTCATTGCTCATTCCCTAATTACCTGCAATAGGTAATTATTACGATTCAGCATTCCGCATTAGTCGAAATATTTAAATGGATCCGTTGCCTAACTCAAATCATTAGCAAGTACTTGTAGAAATTACTGTACCTCGAATAATATGTCATTGCAATCAACCCAAAAATACTTATTTTGTTAATGACCATTTTATAGTCGTTTAATGAAATCCCAATGTGTTGTAAATAACACAAATAAGTATCTGCCGTCGTTCCTTTTTGGTCAATGCAGCAGATAAGAGAATATTACAAATGTAATGTAGAAGCGTGGTGAGTTAAATCTTTAAGCCTTTAATCTTTTGAAATGAAAAATACCAGCGGTTCGGTTGTTATCTACTGCATAATGGGTTGTATAACTTTAAATTTCTAGTTTTACTGTAGTTTTACATAGCGCTGGAGGACCCTTAAGAGGGCTAAACGTTTGTATTAGAAAAATTTCCTGATAGAAGGCAACCAAGTAGAGAAGTTTTTCGAAAAACTTAAGAAGATTTCGCGACACTGGATCCGTTCAATATCAGAAACGTCAGCAAAATAGATTTGTAATTAATGAAGACGTTGAAATATATGTCTAAACGTCAATCCACATATCAGTTCGAAAAATTTGTCATCAGAAACAGGTATTAGCCAAACCGCAATTGTTCGTATTATCAAAAAACTCAAATTTTAGCCTTACCATTTTTGTCTGACGCAACAAGTCACAGACGACAATTATGTGAGTCGGACACATTTTTGCATTTGGTTAATGAACAAATTCAGAACAGAGATGCACTTTTTACGAAAAATCTTTTGGACTGACGAAGCCACATTCAAGAATACCAATTAAGTGAATCGACACAATCTACATTATTATGCAACCGAAAACCCTCATTGGATGAGAAATGTTGATAACCAGCATATTTGGTCGTTGAACGTTTGGGCAGGAATAATCGACGATCACATTTTTTTGATGGGGCTCTAATAGGTCAGACCTATTTTAATTTCCTTGAAGAAATCCTCCCTGAGTTAATAGAGGATGTGCCTTTAAATATACGGCAGGGAAGTTATTATCAGCACGATGGTGCGCCACCCCACTACCGCAGGATGGTTCGAAATGGTTTTTAAATCGCGATTTTGGTGCAAAATGGATTGGCAGAGGCGGCTCTGTAGGTTGGCCCCCAAGGTCTCCTGATTTAACGCCACTAGATTTTGTTCTGTGGGGTCACATAAAAATATTGTGTACAGTACAGCACCTACTACTCCCGACATGAAATTAAGAATTAGAAATGCGTTTTCCACTATTACTGCTGAAATGTTAAACAGTGTAAGACACAATCATATTATGCGTTTACAAGCTTGTATTGACCAGAATGGAGGTAATTTTGAACATTTTGCAAATTAGAACGGATTTTAGGTGTTTTCATATTGGTTGCCTTTCGATACTTTCTTTTGTATTCATCGAACAAATTGTTTATTAATAAAAACTTGCTGCTTTCGATACATTATTATTTTACCACCTTAACGGTGTTATTTTTGTCATTTGACTCCATTTTTACATCCATGTTTACAAACCGATTTGGGAAAATAATTTTATAATGCCTACAGCACATATTCAAGCAGAAAGAGCAGTATCGTGGAGTCATATAATCATACCCTGAAAAACATGATGTGGAAACATTTTAATTTGCAAGGGTCCTACAAATGGTTAGACATATTACCCAAATTTGTTGCAAAATAAAGCACAACCAAGCATAGCTCAATAGGAATGAAGCGGGCCGAAGTAAATCTTAAGAATGCAAAACAGCTTTTACAGACAGCTTATAGTAACACAAAAACCGTAGAACTGAACCCTCAAAGGTTTCAGAAAGAGGACTCAGTACGCATTAACAAGTATCACTCAGCATTTAGGAAAGGTTACACACCTAGTTGGAGTAACACAATATTCCGAATATCCACAGTTGGATTTATAAACCCCAACACCTACAGACTCACGGATCAAGAAGGGTAGGTGGATTAAAAACACGATCTACAGAAAACCAAACACTCAGAAGTATATCTGATAGATCTGTTGAAGAAGGAAAACCAGGTTTACTTCAAGTGGTTGGAATTTGATAATTCGCAATTCCTGGATCCCCAAAGCCCATATTGTATTGTGACGTTAGCGCCGGCCGAAATTCGTATTTTTACGCATTATAATTCGTGTTAATTTGGTCGTCGCTAAAAATCGCCACAATCAGGTAAACGTATCTCCAAGACGCGCGAATGAAGATAACTCAAATAAGCCTCGCTATGCGCGGGTACACGATCGGTCGAGAGCCACTCATCCCTGCCCAAGTTACAGCCCAGATTAAGAGGCCCGGTAAGGTATAAAATGCATGCTGTTAGAGACACTTGATTCCTGAGACCAGTATTTCCTATCAATAACCAAATTCTCAATGAAACTTACTGTGGCTTGCTGAGTATACACCTGAAGTTTTATATCCTTTGAAACCGTTCCCCAATGAAACTTACTGTGGATTTTTGAGTATACACCTGAAGTTTCATATCCTTTGAAACCGTTCCCTATTGAAACTTACTGTGGCTTGTTGAGTATACACCTGAAGTTTCGTACTCTCTCATTCCTCCTTGAAACCGATGCCCTAAAATCGCCCGCAAAGATCACTAAGAAACAACGCAACTGGTTTCTCAACATAAAACTAACAGCTTAACTCACTCGCTGGGACGCTATTTTCTAGCTTCCGGTAACCTGTCGGGCACTTGTAGCACGATTCATCAGGTCCCTAACAAGAATTAAGAACTTAGCTCCGTTGCGGGGATGCTCTTGACGAGCCCCCAGGAACCGGCCATTCCCTTGTATCACGCCGCCCAGGTCCAATTAATTACTTGCAAAAGTTAAGAGCTTCACTCACCTGTGGGGACACTTTTTGAGAACTTCCAGAAACCGCACTCCTTTCTATCAAAATACAAACTCCCAGAAGCAACTTTGATCCATAAACTAAAACTTAGGTTATGATAGCAATTTCATGAAAAGTAACTAAATTCGCTGTTATTTTACTGGCGAAACTCTTGCGGGCATTGCAGTTTCTCACGAGTAAAGCCTGCCTCTGCCACACATAAAGTTTAAACTTAAAACCCCCAAATAAACAATAAATTACAAGTAACAAACGACTTCCGGGATTGGACCGTGTCATGATTGAGATCGAAGAACTCAACGTTTCGCCCACTTTCGTAAGGGGCTTCATCAGGAGGAAAAAAGCACAAAACCACGGTAACTCAACGTGTTAACCACGCCAGAGGCGAAACTCTTTGCAAAGGGAAGGGACAGAAGAGCACGGTAACTCAACGTGTTAACCACGTCAGAGGCGAAACTCGACTGACTATCGGAAGAAGAAAAGCGAGAATTTATAGGCAAGCGCCGTAGCGATTCAGCAAATGCCGTCGCGGTTCAGTGACGGGGGGCGGGGCTTAGGAATTAGCACATTCCACATAGAAGGAAGGGGAAAGCCTTCGTCCCGATTGAAATTATTAGGGTGTTTGCAAATCTCAATGGCTTCGCGAATCTTTCTGCTAAAGAAGAATGGGGATTTGCAGATGATGGAAGTTTCATCAAAAAGGATCTTATGACCAGTATCGCGTTGGTGTTCGGCGATGGCCGATGATGAAACGAGACCTGACTTGAGACAGCGCTGGTGCTCAGAGATGCGAGTTTTCACCGAACGACCTGTTTCACCAATGTATACAGCATTACAAGAGCAAGGGACTCTATAAACACCATTAGATGACATAGTGTTTAATTTATCCTTAGATGAAGGAAGAACCTGTGAGATTTTGCTCGGGGGTTTGAATACTGCTTTAATGTTTTGTTTTCGAAGAAA
This sequence comes from Agriotes lineatus, assembly GCA_940337035.1. Classification (NCBI taxonomy): domain Eukaryota; kingdom Metazoa; phylum Arthropoda; class Insecta; order Coleoptera; family Elateridae; genus Agriotes; species Agriotes lineatus. The sequence continues at coordinate 43,370 of CALNHX010003951.1, read as the reverse complement.
CTTTCCTATGCGGTCCGTGACTTGGTGGTAAAGCAGTATTCAAACCCCCGAGCAAAATCTCACAGGTTCTTCCTTCATCTAAGGATAAATTAAACATTATGTCATCTAATGGTGTTTATAGAGTCGCTTGCTTTTGTAATGCTGTATACATTGGTGAAACAGGTCGTTCGGTGAAAACTCGCATCTCTGAGCACCAGCGCTGTCTCAAGTCAGGTCTCGTTTCATCATCGGTCATCGCCGAACACCAACGCGATACTGGTCATAAGATCCTTTTTGATGAAACTTCCATCATCTGCAAATCCCCATTCTTCTTTAGCAGAAAGATTCGCAAAGCCATTGAGATTTGCAAACGCCCTAATAATTTCAATCGGGACGAAGGCTTTCCCCTTCCTTCTATGTGGAAAGTGCTAATTCCTAAACCCCGCCCCCCGTCACTGAACCGCGACGGCATTTGCTGAATTGCTACGGCGCTTGCCTATAAAATCTCGCTTTTCTTCTTCCGATAGTCAGTCGAGTTTCGCCTCTGACGTGGTTAACACGTTGAATTACCGTGCTCTTCTGTCCCTTCCCTTTGCAAAGAGTTTCGCCTCTGGCGTGGTTAACACGTTGAGTTACCGTGGTCTTTTGCTTTTTTCCTCCTGATGAAGCCTCTTACGAAAGTGGGCGAAACGTTGAGTTCTTCGATCTCAATCATGACACGGTCCAATCCCGGAAGTCGTTTGTTACTTAATGACAATGGCCGTGACAGCCTCAAAAATCAATAAATTACAACCCTGTTATAATTCATAACAAAACTGACAGTGTTATTCTTGTGTTTCTAGCACCGGCCGTACGAGAATGCCCGCGGCTCTCGTTGCAGCATTTACAATCGGATCGTCGATGGCAAACGAACGAAAGGGTTGGCTCAATGAAAGAGACCAATCATCGCTTATATATTATAAATTGCCCGGAATCTTATATTATAGTTGTTGATTATCTTGTACATAGTTAAACAAAATAAATTCTTTATTTTATGTGTACTTGAGCACTAATTAATAAGATACAAGCGTTACCGTATAAGTTAATGTGATTGTATAATACGTTTTAAATACAAATCTTGATTTTTCTTAATTATACTGTTAATGCATAATCACGTAACATACAATGCACATTAGTGCGCATAAATGCAATTCACACAAAACACATACAGACATGTTTGATACCAATGTAATCTACTAACCAATACATATATTCAATCAGTCACAAGCTATTATTCTTAACCTACCCCTATCGATACTATACAATATTCTCTACATTAAGCGTAATCTATAAAATGCAAGAAAGCTTTGTGAAGGACCTGTGCTGTTAAGTAATATCCAATACTGTTCTTCGAAAGTACTGTTAAGTCCTACGTTATGTTGTGAGCAATCTGCAGCAATTCGTACACCCTGTAATCAGGTATAGCTCGATGTCCCTACCCCAAGGTTTTAGTAGTGTTGGGAATAAGGTAGTCTTCATCATCTCGGGAAGAATTCTGCAAGTCTCCACAGCACAACTCATAGAACGTGGACTAATAACCATCAATTCCGCCACGCAAAAAAATCTATTCTAGCTATTAACGCAACAAAAAATATACATTAAAGTTAGTGCACCTCATAATAAAGACAACTCGTTGACAAAATAATAGCGTTAAAGCCCATGTAATGACATTAATGACTTATTACAATGGATATTAACGTCATTGGCCTAGTGAATGACCAATATCATGTAAACAACATACAGTCCGAAGATAATCCTGTCATGACCTGTGACCTATGAATGACTTGTTAAAGTCTTTTTTCTGGAAACGTTATTTAAAATACACTTTTCCATGCTGATTTTAGCATAGAAACTAGATCTTTACAAAAACAGTCATGAAAATACTTTCCTGGCTAGCCAGGGAAAATTTCAACATTTGGAATAATCTACGATTGCCGATTCTTTACTGAAATTTAAATGGTTTCAGAAAAATAGTATACATCCCACGTCACGAAAATGTCCTTACTGCACCCGGCGGTTTAAAATACTCGGCCTGAAGGCCTCGTATTTCAAACAGCCACCTTGTACTGTAAATCCTCACTTTCCTGACTTGTTATGTAATATACTAAAGTATGATAAAAATTATTTTCATCTAGTATGGCTATGGAATACTTTATTTATAATTGCAAATGTTTATACTTAAAGTCAAAACTGACATTTGATTTTGAAGTGACTTATAGTTGCATTCATAAATTAGGAACTATTCCATAGCTACACTAGATGAAAATAATTTTTGATTATATTATATTACAGTAACATATACACTACTCAACACTGGCCTAAACGATTAAATAGTATAGTTAAGTCAACGCATTAAATCGATGTATAGTTATCAACACATAAAGCCAACAATGAATTCCAAACAGTTTAAGAACCGCTGCTGCTAAGTGGTTATGCAATAATAAAATTTAAATTGACCTGATGTTGATACAATCTATAAATATGCACGTAGGTCAAGTGTATAAATTTACTGCGATGCAAAAACAGCAATCAGATTCATCATGGAGCTGCAAAGAAGCCTTACCTTTTCAATACTTTCATGTGCATTGCTGTTTACAAATGTTAGTTGCAACAGCGAAAATCCCAGTGTTATCATTGTGGGTGCTGGCCCTGCGGGAATTGCTGCAGCCGCTAAGTTGCTAGAAAACAACGTCAGCGATGTTACAATTCTAGAAGCTGAAGGAAGGATTGGTGGAAGAATTAATAGTGTTGAGTTTGGGGATGCAGTGGTGGATTTGGGTGCACAGTGGTGCCACGGGGAGAAAAACAACACGGTTTATGAATTAATTAAGGATCTTAATTTGGTGGAACGTGGAGCTCTTGTGATGACCGTTTATGATTTATCTGAACCGCACATTCACCCAGGGTTTGGAAATGAATTATTTGACATGTTTCAGGACCTTTTAGAATTAGAAAATGTTGATAATGAAGTTTCATTGGGAGAATATATAATAGAAAGGTAAGCATACATAATGAAGATACCTGTTCCCCTCAGTTTGTTTTTATCTAAACACTTTTTTACTTTGAGGTATAACAAAACTGTTTATAAATATTTTGGAAGAAATGCTGAAAAACTAAAAGCAGCACTTGACGGTATAAATCTGGTGAATAAATGGACTTTATCAACAGAAGGTACTTTCTCATGGTTTGAACCATCTGCCAAAACTGATTATGTGGAATGTGAAGGGAACAAAGTTCTAAACTGGAAAGGAAAGGGCTACAGAACGATTTTAGACGTTCTAACTAAAAGAATCCCAGACCCTAAGAATGAACTGCCCGTTTACGAAAAAGTACAGCTCAATAAGGAAGTGAAGAAAATTGTATGGGATTCCGATAATGAACTTCTTCAAGAAGTGACGGTTACTTGTTCAGATGGCTCAGTATATACAGCCAACTATGTCATTTTTACAGCTTCCTTGGGAGTACTAAAACACGACTACGGCACTTTGTTTCAGCCCTCATTGCCTGAAAGCAAAATTACTGCCATTAAACAACTGGGAATAGGAGCAGTCAGCAAAGTATTCTTACATTTTCCAAATAGATGGTGGCCTGCTAACAATTTCTCAGATTTTACACTTCTTTGGAACGAGAAACATATACAACGCTCTTTGCAGGAGTTTTCGGAAGGACCCAGTAAAGTTAGTTTAAATGTTATTCTAAATTTTTAATATCTATCCTTATTTCTTCTATGTATACGTCTTTCAATGTTGTAGGATGGAAAATCATGGATAACAGATATTCTAGGATTTTATGCTGTACCAGAAAATCCAAATGCACTGGTGATGTGGATATGTGGAGAATTTGTGCCAGAAGTGGAATTGTCTACAGACGAAACTATCATAAATGGTGCCACATTTACTCTGAACAAATTTCTTGGCTACAAGTTTAGTAATATACCGAAACCGGATAAACTAGTGCGGTATGTACATACAGTTACTAAAATTATTGCGTCAATAATAAAATATAAAATGTGATGCATCCTAAGCACATTTTGTTTAAGTACCTATACCATTTTTAGACAAAATTGGTATTCTAACCCCCATTTTCGTGGAACGTACTCTTACCAAACCGTAGAATCACGTAAACAAGGAATTTCTCAAGAAGTTGTGCTTTCGCAACCATTGACTTCCAACCACGGTCAACTAAGACTATTTTTTGGTGGGGAGGCTACCCACCCAATTTACCATGGTACAGTTCATGGCGCAATCGAAACAGGGTTTCGTGAAGCAGAGAGAATACTAAGTCTCTTAAAGTAATTACATGTTAAGGTTTGAAGATATAAATAGCAAATTTATAATGAAAACAGAATGTAATACCAAACTTCTCAGGTTATAAATTTACAGTAACATTTATACTTTTTCTGCCATGGCATTGTATGAGATTATTATACTAAATAATACGGAAAATTAAAACAACGTTTTCGCTAATTTTTTTCCTTTCTTTCAGTAGAACTTTTAATTTTTGACATTATTATCGTATGCTCCTACTTAATATTTTCAAGAATTTCGTATATAATATTTATTGAAAAGTCCAACAAGGTGGTATCGGCGTGCCCTAAGTCAAAACTGTCAGTAAATGTACCCAAGGTATTTTCGTGTAAAACTGTCTAATAAAAGTTAGAGCTAAAACTTATTTTAAAGATAGGTAAAGTGCCTCTTAGCGGTCAAGGCGAGTTTATGAAAATGTTTCCATTAGTGCAGTACATAATAGTATGTGCACTAAAGTTGAAATTCTTATCTTTACATTTGTGGACAATAACACAAAAGAATATATAAAAAAATAACTTTAAGGCCCTTAAAACTTCTTACTGGAGGGACTTTGTACTAAGGTATATTAGGTTTAATCGGGGTATTATAGCCTAAGGAATTTATAACCAATCGGTGTCGCCTACTTTTTTAGACACCCTGTATACTCGTACAATTAAGAAATAATCACAACTTGTATTACTCCGGTCTCAGGTGTGCATTCAGAACAGAAAGCCAAAGAAAGAGTGGGCGTGATAATAGGTATCGGGAGACTTCAATAAAAGGCTAAGGAAATTTGAAACTGTAAACTAGAGAATATTGGCAATAGAATTAAAATAGAAGGGGAAATCAACATAATACAACTGTACGCGCCAATAGAAGAAAGAGAACACGAGGAAATAAACTTTTATGCAAACCTGCAAACAGTAATACATAAAATTAGAGAAAAAACGACAAGATAATCAATATGATACATTGCAAACCGAGAATTAGTAAGGATGAAAATAGAGGATTGGCTGTATGGGAAAATACGGAGATGAGATAGTAAATAGAAGTGAGAATACAATATAAAGATAAATGATTTAAAAATAGGAAATAGCCTCTGGAATCAACCAATGGAAGAAAGATGCACATTCTTGGCAGAAGAAAGAAACGTTAGAAATATAATAGTTTACTTCGGACTTTTTCCACTGTCTAGGGTGTAAATCACACAACGTTTCGGGAGTTTTTATTTACTCCCGTCTTCAGGTGTTCCTGGTTAGTCCTGAGAAGGACTGATATTATACGTTTTTCTACGTAAATTTGTGCCTCCCCCGGGGTTTGAACCCGGGACCGCTGATAGCTAGTCTGCCACTCTAACCGCCCTGGTGGCCTAGTGGTAGAATAAATTCCACGAAGATGTAGGCAATGAAATACTAAAGCAAGAGCATGTGAAAAAAGATTAACACTGGAAGAAAACTGGTAGACCTTTAAAGAAATAATATACAAAAAAGCGAGAGATTTGTAAAATAAGGAAGCACAACAATAAACAACTTAAGAATATATTAATTGAGGAATGATAAAGTAAAATAAGCGATAAAAAAGAAATAGCGTGGAGGAGATGCATCAATACAAAAGCTGAATAAGACAGTAAAAAATATGAAATAAGGAGGAATATAGCCAAGAAACTAGTAGGAGAAGCTAAATGGAAAAGCTGAAGGAATTTTGGCAAAGAACTAGATCAAATATATCTAATAAATTATAGGAAATTCTGGAACACAATAAGAACACTGCAAGGAAATAAAACGAAAACAATAAAAGACACAAGAAACAATAACAATGAACTTAAAACCGAATTACTAACATATTGGAAGTTTGGGCAGATTACTGCACAAAAAATGTAAAGCAAAAGACAGAGAAAATGAAAACCAAAGCAGAACAGAATGTAACGAGAAAGAAAATATAGTGAGGGATGGATCAACTGATGAAATAAATATAAAGGAATTAGAAGCAATGAAAAGCACTAAGATAGGCAAAGCAAGTGAACAAGACGAGATTGAACCACAATTTATAAAATTTTTAGGAAAGAAAGATAAAGAATGGTTTTAGAAATATACAGGAAAGCATGGCAAACGGAAAAAATCCGAACGATTGGAAGGAAACTATAATAAGTTCAATACACAAAAAAGGGGACTTCTCTTCAACTAGCTCTAAATTATAGGCATATAAAAATAATACAAAAGAGGGACTACAAATATCTACCGGAAAGAAACTGGAAGAACAGGTAGCATACAGGACAGAAAGACAAATAAATAATAATATACATATACTTGTAATAGCCAACAGCTATTGTAGATTAATTAAACTTTCATATTATTCACATCAAATCTGGAATGGTGTTCCACTAATGTGCTTGTTTGTCACATAACTGTTGAAAGCAGAAATTTAGAGGCCAAAATGCAAGTAATTAGTTGGAGATTCAGAGGCTCTAGACATTTTGGAAAGTAGCACAAACAATCCAAAATGTACCTGACAATTTTCCTAATTACCCAAAATGGTATAAAAGCAAACAGAAACCAAGTACAGTTGTCTTTAAGTTGCAGAAGCCATTCCAGGTTGAACATGTAAGTAGTTAAGTAATAATTTAAAATTTGTTCGTTTCATTGAAATAATAATCTGTGTACTTATTCTTTGGGAATAATTTGTGTTTAACATATTTATAACTAACGATAGTTTATTCTTGTTAAATAAACTTTACGTGCTATTATTAAAAACTGGTGTTTATGTTATTTGTGATGCGAATAAAAAAAACCCTACGTCTTCAAAGCGTTACCGTCTAGTGTTTGAACAAGAAAGATGGGTAACATACTCAGGAATATATAAAAACAGCAGTTTTCGACACCGTACAAAGAAAAATTATATGGAATTCTCTTGAACAGTTAAAGTAATAGCAAAACTACTAAGTGTTAGAAAGAGCATATACAAAAAAGTAAACGCTACAGTACAGATAAATGGGAAAAATCCAATAAATGTAAAATGGAAATAGATGTTAAACAAGGAGACAGTCTGAGTCCCCTTCTATTTATAGTAGAATATTAAAGAACACAAGGCAAAGAACAATGTAACAGCAGACAGTAATGGAATATAACAGACTAAGACCAGTAAAAATAGATTGCATCACGTGCGCAGATGAAATAGTTCTAATAACAGACACTCATAAAAAAATGCAACAACTCACAAGATTATAGACTGAAAAAAGAAAAAATTCAAGTGGAAATGAAAATTGACAAATGTAAAACAATGATAATCAATAACACAGCACAAGATGAAGAGACGATAACAGACATCAAACGCTGTCCTGGATTATGTAACGGCATTTGAATACCTGGATAGTGTTGTATCGAAAGAAAGAAAGAGACTTCGACATTGCTAATAGAACAAATAAGAGCACAAAGATCTATTATGCTCTAAATAAAACCATTTTTGGAAAAAGGGTAATAATTTTAAATACAAAATTGAGGGCCTATAATACAATAGCTGCTCCAGCAATGACGTAATCTTAGGCTGTGCAAGAGAAGCATGAAAGAAAAATCACAGCCACAGAAATGCAGGAAAACGAAGCTGGTACGGTCACATATTAGGAATGGACCAAAGCAGGCTAGTCGAGAAAATAACGAAGACAAGGGGATTAGGGAAGAGGAAGAACCAGGAAAAAGTGGCTACAGAGGATAGAAGATATAGGCAACAAAGAGGAAATTAAATTCCTAGCAACGGCCTGGGAGGCAGACATGGAGAAATTTTAATTAAAAAGTGTTGACCACCCTATAGGGCATATGGATTTCCGAAGGAGGATATTAACTAACAGCAAAATGTGTTCGATAAAATTGACATTTTTCATGCAGAAAAACTTTAATGTTACAAAAATGCACTAGGTGTGATATCAGCAATGGCAAACGTAGTATATTATAAGTATTAAGAACGGTAAGGACATTTTACTGATCGAAGACAATTGTTTGGAGGAGGAGCGAAGCGACGACTCCAATTATTGTCTGAGATCGGTAATTACTTAACGTTCGTGATGCTTATGACGTTTTTTGCACAATAGAAATTATTTTTCTTCAAAATGTCAGTAAAATGTGACATTATACCACAGAATAATATATTGGTAGCATAATGTTGTAAGGAACCAAATTATAGTCATTATAGAGACCAGATTTGTGGATCATTGATTATTTTATGGTGATTTAGAATACTTGAATCGTCCTAGATTTCCTGAAATTAGTCAATGTATGCCAATGAACTCCTTCAATAGAATTTGTGAAGTTATTCCAGACCTCTAAAAAGCAAAAAAAAATAAAGGAAAAGTTAATGACGTTTTGCCAAACTGTGGCCTGTTTCCAAAAAGAAATTTTTAAAACATTTATGAGACAGATAAAGCTAAAAACATGATCAAGATGAGCAAGGACAAGAAAATAAAGAAAGTCTTGACACTGACTTTGATGATAAAATTTCCTTAGCAAATGTAGTCCCCTCTTATAGCTATCATTGTAGACACTGTTTTCGCAATGTGAAGTGCATTAGTTGTGTATCGTATGTATTTGTGGTTATATGCAAGTATAACTTATGTTCTACTGTATTCGATGTGAATGATACTCAGATGCCAAATTAACCCAATTACCGAAATTAATTTGGCCAATACTGCAACTGAGCAAGAATTTGGCAACTAATTCGGCAATTGAGCGAATTTAGGTTTTACGCAATTCTCGTACTGAGTGTTCTATTTGGGCAATTGAGCGAATTCGGCATCTGAGTCTAACCTATACAAGTTTCTTCTCACAATCCAACTTTAGCAAATATCTTGTGCAAATTTATTTTCTAAACTAAAATTATTAATTACTCGTTTACGCAGCTGTAAGAACATTTGGTAACTCTGCGCTGCTTCTCATAATCCACCAAGCCACTCTAATGTCAAATTCCTTTCTGTTACAGAATAGACGTCAAACGTATAAACTCGATTTTTTTCAGTTTTAGCAGTCGAATATAAACCTTTTTATACAGCTAGTACATAATTTGACTTTATTTTATTTTAAAACCATAATCCTGTTTTATTTTCTACTGATTTTTTGCTTATATCTGTGATAAGAGGTATATAAAGTAGTCTATAATGCCCTAGGGCGTAAGGAGAGGTCGTAATGATAACACCCGCTCATTATGCCCTCTCGGGCGGGCAAGCTTTTCAAGTTATTTGCGTATGCAAAGTGGAAAATAAAACAGTGTATGCATCATGGGCCTTACTTGATGTTTATAGCCCTCGGGCGACATAAACTCTCGGGCCAGACCCTCAGGCTTGTAAACTTGTCGCCCTCGAAAATGCATACACATCTTCATAATGACCTTGGTACATACATAACTATGCTGGCTCTTAATAGCGGGCGTAATGTGACTGTTATGGCCTGAGGGTCTATAAAGTTGCTAGGCAGTATAATAACGATTAACAATATAGTATAGCAACACCAACAATCTGCATAGAAACCATAGCACACCAAATATTCACAGCTCCATCACAACGATGACGCAGTGGTCTGTAGCCAAAATACTGAACCTTTCAATTGCGTACATTTCAAAAGTAAAATAAAATCAAATCAAATGTTGTGTGTGCCACGTGCATAATCACGTTATTTATAACCATCGAGAAATGTAAAGCCCTCCGCTTTGCCTCGCCCTTTAAACATTTCCTCGACTATAATTAATCTATTATGCCCTTAATACATTAATAACTATTATTGACCTAGCTCACAAAACTATCTCGGCCATAAAATAGACTCCTCAAATTATGTACTTGCTATATAAATAGCTATTATCCAACACCTTCTCAAACTAAAAATATTACTACAGTTATTTCAAATAAAACAAGTTCATCATTAGTCAGTCACTAGTCAGGGAAAAATAGAAAAGTCTAGAAGAAATAATTATTATGGATACATAACAACTAAAATTAAAGGCTTGCTTGTAAGTTTTAAATGTTATTAATATCAAATATCATGTTAGTGTAAAAAATTCAGAAGAAAAAATAAGTTAAAGAGATTTAATAGAGGTAATGGATAAAAAGATGTATTGGACGGCCCACACGGGCGTCGTGGTTTTTCTTTCGTGACTAATTTATTTATATTTTGTACTCAGCCGTACGTGGACGCTTTTTCAAGCTACATTCGACACTGATACATTCAATAACTATTATTTTTGAATACATTTTATTTACTAAATTTTGAGTTTTGTAACCCTACCTAATTCTACGACACCAATTACTGTTTATACTATATTTCTCGATTAAAGTTCTACCGTTTTATATCCTATACAACCCTGAAAAAATTAAAATTTTGCCACGGGTATTTTTTAGGGGCCTTTCCCAAAATTTCAATGCCCGGGCCCTCTGTAGAGTCCCAGCACGCACCTGGTTTTGACATAAATTGTCGCAAAACCTAACTAGCTAACCTCGAATTTTTACCGTTCTAGAACAGTATGCATAACTTACTGATTTGAAAATAAATGCGATAACTAAGTAAAATCGTTCTATTGCGCAAAAAATACATTAAGCAATGCTGACAAGATGCTAAAACAGCACTTACAATCTGCAATAGTTAAAAAATGCATACTCTATGTTTTCGTTTCAAACTTCGATAGCTCAGTTCAATTGACAAAAGCGTTTTTCGATAGCTTGCCACTATTGCCTTTCACACCTGGCTCAGGCTTTTAGCAATCGAAAAGGCACAAATAGGCAACCTTCAAATTCTATTAGCACAGTACTAACAGATAACCATAAACAACCTCTTTGTGTTTTCCACAGCTTTAATTCGTCACAGAATTCGATTCTTATACAGCTCAACAAATTCAATTTTACAATTACAATTTTTATTTTGTTCTGACACTTTTCTTCTACTCACACTAGATTATTCTAAAACTATTAATTTAAAATAAAATCATGACCACAATCATTGTTCTCTTAGGCCACATTGACATTCTCCCTCCCTGGGACGTCAGTCACACTATTAACACTGAGGCCAAGTGGTATAACTTTCACTGTTAGTCGGCGGTACAAGGTGTAGGTGACTTTTTCTAATTTTCTCGGGTCTACTACTGCTACTTTAACGTCCACGATACGAACCTGTCCGTTTTTGGACGGATAGGTAGCAACAATAACACCTTTCTTCCAAACGCTTCGTTTGATTTGATCATCAATGACCAGGACTATATCTCCTTCTTTAAGTCGTGTAGTTGGTGTGTGCCACTTTTCTCGTTTGATGAGTGACGGCAAATACTCCACAGTCCATTTCTTCCAAAATCCATCAGCCAGATACTGAATGTAGCGCCATCCTTTTCGGTAAGTGTCATGTACATCGTATTCTCCCCGTAAGGCAGGGCCGTCTAAACACATCATTTTCAGGAAGTGGTTGGGAGTAAGACATTCTGGATCATCAGGATGAGGTGACACGTAGGTCAGAGGTCGGCTGTTCATGATTTCTGCTACTTCACAAAAAAGCGTCCTCATATAGCTTTCCCGTGGGGTCTTAGTCTTCAAGAAACCCTCCAGAATCCTTTTTGTACTTCCAATCAAACTCTCCCAGCTCCCTTTCATGTGAGGAGCTACCGGAGGATTAAAGTGCCAATCGATTCCCTTACAACTCATGGCTGTAGCCACCTTTTCCGCGTCCAATTCTCGAAGACACTTTCGAAGCTCCTTGTTCGCACGGACGTAGTTGCTTCCGTTGTCACTCCAGATTTCGGATGGTTTCGCACGAACAGCGATAAAACGGGATAAGGCATTAATCATTTCATCAGCATCCATACTGTCCATAAGTTCCAAATGTACGGCTCTTACTGTGAGGCACGTGAAGATTATGCCCCAGCGCTTCTGCGTCTTCCGATTAACCAAAACTTCAAAAGGGCCAAAACAGTCAGTTCCAGTGTGGTAGAAAACTTGGTGCTTTCCTCCGAGCCGTGCAGCAGGCAGTTGACCCATTTGCGGTTGGACAGGTTGAACCTTCCGTTTCTGACAGTCAAAGCATTTGGCCCAACAACGACGAACAGCAGCTCTGCAATCAAGGATCCAAACACGCTGACGAAGCTCGTTTATCAACCTCTCTTGTCCGTGATGTCCGCTCGCTTTGTGAAACCATTCAATCATTAATTTGGTGTAGCGATGCGTGGGATCTAAGATTGGGGGTCGCCGCACAGTCAGACTCACGTGATCGGCATTATCGATTCTTCCAGCGAGTACAATAATGCCATCTTCATTCAATTGTGGTGAAAGTAAAGTCAGTTTACTTCTTTTTGGCAGTAGCTTTCTTTCCTCGGGTAGAAGACTCTTGTTAGTACGAAGTACTTCTAGTTCCTCCGGAAAGCACTTGAACTGAGCTTGTCGAATCAATGCTTTATCTGCCTTTTCTATGTCAGCCACCGTAATCCAAGTAGAGCCTTCTGGCGAAACTTTTAAACGGATGAACTTGATCATGGTTGCTACTGCTCGAATCAATCGTATCCAGGATGAAGAACGTTTAAATGATACTAGGTTGAAAATTATTTCTTCCTTCGTAGCGACAGCTATAGCATGACGTGCTTCAAGGTGTTCCTGGTTTACTTTGCCTTCTGTCTTCTTTCTATCTTCAATTGGCCGCGAGTCTACGGGCTCGAGTAAGAATTCTGGTCCACTCAACCATCGTGCCGAGGATGTGAAGGGAATTATCTTGGCTCTTGTAGCATCGTCCGCAGGATTCAAAACTGACGGAACCCATCTCCACTTAGCATTTGGTAGATGCTTTGTTGACTCGGAAATTTCTCCTACTCGGTTTCCAACAAATGTACTAAAACGTATGGTTTCGGACCTCAGCCAACATAATAGAGTGACGCTATCAGTCCAGAATATACACCACTTGATGTCCATCGCATCTTGCAGAGCTTCGTACACACTCACGGCAAGTCTGGCTCCTGTCATTCCCCCTTGGAGTTCCATTCTTGGCACGGTGAGACCTTTTAGGGGGGCCACGCGACATTTACCATCAATGAATGCCAGATGAGTGCTCCCTCCCGTATCGAAACGTAAATAGACCACGGCTGAAAATGCGGTTTCACTTCCGTCACAGAACATATGCATCTCAATGTCAGCATGTTCCAAATCACTGAAGTAGCAACGGGTTACTCGTATATCGGCAAGGGATGGTAGCATCTTCAACCACACGTCCCATTTCTCAGCAATTGATCCTGGAATTTCTTCATCCCATTCCACTCCTGAGCGCCATGTCTCTTGAAGGATCACCACTGCTGTTATCTTGAAAGGTTGTAAGAAACCAAGAGGGTCAAAAATCGACATAATCAAACTTGCCATTTCCCTCTTGGTGGGTCGCCTTGATCCAGTTACAACATCTTTCGGAACTCGATTGAAGTTCAGTGCAAATTTGAACTCATCATTTGCAGCATCCCAGAGGAGCCCAAGAGTTCTTTCCATTGGCCACTCCTCTTTATTCTGGAAGCTAACATCTCCATGAGCTCTTAAACTAGGCGGTATAGACGCCAAAACCTTTGGGGAGCTGCTATTCCACTTTACGACCGGAAATCCTCCATGTGCGTTGATATCTGTTACCTGTTGTCGTAACATTACAGCGTCGTTTTCTGTCTGTGAACCTCCAAGGAAATCGTCCATGTACGTAGACTTCTTGATGGCAGCAACAGCTTCTGGGAAAATAGCAGCGTACTCGTCAGCGTTGCGATCTTTCGCGTAGATCCCGGAGCAAGGTGAAGATTTCGAACCAAAGAAAAGTACCTACTGTCATTTCATACTCAACTGGAGCGACGTCTCTTCTGGTGCCACGGTACAGAATCGTTTGTGCTGGTCTGTCTTCTTCACGAAGTACAACCTGGTGGAACATCTCTTTGATGTCTCCAACAACTGCAATGCGATGTTGACGCCACCTGATCAAGACATGGTCCAACCGCTTCAGAAGTCCAGGTCCTTTAGACAAGAAATCATTTAAACATTTTCCGTGTGACTTCGCCGCCTCATCAAAAACTAGTCGAGGTTTTTTGTTGGGGTGGCAGACAAAGAACCAGGGAAGAAACTACAGCTTCGTGCTATAATTGCCTATGTAACGTGGCTTCAGGTACCCTTTGGCTATGTAGTCATCAAACTTTTCGATACACAACTTAGAAAATTCACGATCGACATCCATCTTTCTTTCCATGGAGTACAAACGCTTTAAAGCCATTGTTCTGCTTTCCGAAAGTTGTGGGTTGTCAGAAAGCCACAGTAGTGCAGTTTCCCAGCGGTCGCTTTTCTTCACTGTCGTATTTTCTAATATTTGCAACGCTCGCTTTCCCTCCTTAGAAAATTGACTATTAGATGGAGCCATTACCCCAAGAGATTCTGTGGAGAAAAATGAGATCATCAGTTGATCAAGTTTCTCTCCTTTTCGGCATTGGCTCATTAGTTGAAAGCTCCTTTCGAGACAGGCTTCATCCATAATAACATACCACCCGAGCAAGCTTCGAATGGCTGCTGGCGTCTGTACAGGTGCTGCTTCCAGAATTTCCCTCGCAGCAAACAACGTGGCTGCATTTATACCAATTACCATCTTCGGATAGGCATTGATCATTTTGGCTGCCTTCATTTTTCTGAGGAATGAGTATTTTCGCTTCAGTTCCTCTGGATCGAACGTCCTAGCTGGAAGCCCTAACTTGTCCACTGTGTGGGCAGTAATCTTAAAATTTTTCGCATTCTTATATGCGCCACTAATTTCCAGTTCTACCTTCCTGGAATTTATTTCTAATCGTGTATCTCCAAATACGGTAAACTTTAAAGGCTCTACTAACCCATCTGCTCCGATGTCATCAATTACATCGTTTTCTAGGGCGCAGAATGTGCAAGCCAGATCCAGGAGTGCGTAGATTTTCTTCGACGAGGTCGGTCCAATAATCACCACAGGAATTATGGCCAGTAGATCTCCAGCAGATGCTGCTGCCATATTTCCACCAGGTGTGATTACTGCAGTCACTTCGGTTGATTGGGTTAAAGAAGCAGGTGGATTGACAACAGCTTCAATTTTCACTTCTTTTTCCGAACGAGGTGCTGCTAATTTCGATGTTCCTGATTTTGCAGTCCTATGTAGCAATGGGTGATGGTTCCTAGAGCAACCATCAATATTGCAGGTTCGACTGCCAGGGCATTTTATACTTGCATGGCCGGTTTGCCAACAGCTGAAGCAAACACGCTTGTCTTTCGCTAACCTCCAGCGTTGTTCGACACTCAGCTTTTCCAACACGCTGCACTGCGCTGTGCGATGATTGACAAATCCACAAACAAGACAGTCATCATTCTTCTCGGTAGCGGTGTGGAAGGCACTAGGTGTCCTATTTCTTGACTTCCCTCTGTCTTCTGAGGTGATCTTTATATACGGTGTTGATATTAGGGCAACAGCTTCTGCTTCCTCTTCCAACCACTGTGAAAACAGGAGCAAATCTTTGATTTTGTCTTTATTATGACAAACGTATCGGGCCCACTCTTTTCTCATTATAGGTGGCAACTTTTCAACGAGGTCATCAAGTAGTCCAACGTGGTTGAAGTACTCTGGCTGCTTAAGAGTTGTAATGTTAGTCACCAATGCTGACACCGCATCGTAAAATTTGTAAATAGACTCCGGCTTGTTTACATCAGGTGATTTTGTCAGCCTAGCTTCAGTAATCAATGACTTTATTACGTACTCTGGACGTCCAAACCGCATTTCCAAAGTCCTCAGAATTGTTTTAACATTTGCTGGATTAGGAAGAAGATGTTTAACTGCTTCCCGCGCAGATCCGTACAAACATATTCTAAGCCTAATCGCATTTTGCGAGTCGTCATAGTGCCCCTTGGCAGTCGTCCGATCAAACTCGCTCTTGAACAGGGCCCACTTCGTTGGATGACCATCGAATCCAGGAAGCTCCTTGTCCACGTTTTGCTTTGAAATAATTGTTGTAGTTGGCTCACCAGGACTCCGTTGTCGGTTCTGCATCAAGTGTAGTTGTTGTTCTTGCATCATGTTGGCCTGTTGTTGCATAACAGCCAACTGTGCAATTAGTTGCTCCATATGGATGGTGTCACTTCCGGTTACAACTTCCGGTCGATGCCAGTTATGAAACGGCTGAGCTCCTACAGCAGCAGAATTATTCCCATTGTTGCTGGATCCATAGTTGTCGTGCTGAAACTCACCACCAACAGAACCATCTTGCCCATTACCCTCTACATCCTGATACTGACAGTGACGATCGATCCATTCTTCAGTTTTCTTGCAAGAGATGTTGTCATCAAGTGTCAGCAATTCTTGGAACATAATCTTCTCTTTCTCGAGTTCGCACTCCGCCTGGATGATATCCTCCTCATCCTTCAGGTTGGCTTCCATGAGTTTGAGCTCGACCTCTAACTTCTTAAGATTAATTCTCTTTTGAAAGCAAGCAGTCACTTCCTGCTCTTTCTTGGTTTTTTCTGCTTCAGAAAGCTCGCTCTTTTCTTCTTTGTCCTGAAGCATCTTACAGTTGAAGTGGTAAACTTCGATGTCGGTTTGGAAATGGTTCATCGCCAGACGCTTTTCAGACACTTTCCGCCGAAGTTCTTGAATCTTCTTCTTTGCCTGGAGTTCCACTTCCTTTTCGCAAATGCTGAATGTCGTCACCGATGACTTTACAGACGGTGTTCCGTTGGACCCAGGTTTCTTTGGTTGTGGCTCCGTTCCAGGTGTTTTCTTTGAAGATGACGGAATAACGTTGACAGGGTTCCCACACTCGTTGTAGGTTAAACGAATGGGTTGTGTCTTTATACGCTGTTCTTTTTTTTTCGTTGGATTCATTTTTCCAAATTAATACAAAGTATCAACTTTATATCGCAAAATTAAATAAGCACTGTTTACCAAAGAACCGATTCGGTGGAAGAAGGACCAAATGTTTTCGTTTCAAACTTCGATAGCTCAGTTCAATTGACAAAAGCGTTTTTCGACAGCTTGCCACTATTGCCTTTCACACCTGGCTCAGGCTTTTAGCAATCGAAAAGGCACAAACAGGTAACCTTCAAATTCTATTAGCACAGTACTAACAGATAACCATAAACAACCTCTTTGTGTTTTCCACAGCTTTAATTCGTCACAGAATTCGATTCTTATACAGCTCAACAAATTAAATTTTACAATTACAATTTTTATTTTGTTCTGACACTTCTCTTCTACTCACACTAGATTATTCTAAAACTATTAATTTAAAATAAAATCATGACCACAATCATTGTTCTCTTAGGCCACATTGACACTCTACCAGTTATGTGCACAAACACAAATTTTTATTAAAAGTTCATTTCATTACCAGGGTTTATATAAATAAGAATTGCATTGGCAGTTTAGAATGTGTAATTTGAACTTGTATTAGATGAATTAAATGCACTTGAAGTTGCATAAAATTGTTAGAATAAGAACTAATTGCAATTGAATTTTGTCTCTCAAGCAGATTTCATACTAAACATGCAAATTTTAATGAAAATCAGTACAAGTTATTAGCAATGTTGCATTGGCAAAATTCACTAACAACGTTTTTAATGCTACTTTAAGCGATTCTTAATAATTAATCTCGACCCTACATTGTATTCGCACAGCTTGTAAAATTCCATTAAACATAACGTTGCAAATATAAATAATAAAACTTCATTTACTTTAAACGTATATTTTACAAAGATAAGTACTTCACACAAGAAGTTTACATATAATTACCTTTATCTTAAATCAAAAAGTTAAATAATCAGTCTTCTTTACTATCGCAAGTTAAATTTCAATGAACTTAATAACTACTAACTAGTAAATACTAGGGATGTCGTACCCGGTCTAAAATCAAACCCGGGTACCCGAAAGCAGTACCCGGGTACCCCCGGGTACCCGAAATATATAACAAAAATGTTACCGTACATCGGAACATCTGAGGTAGCTACAATTTCTTTCTTTTACGCCGCGAGTTTTAAATTGAACTAGATTGAAATAGTACCTACCCATCAATTCAAACTGCAAGTCGTCTGTTATTCGTAAATATTTTCACACTTCCAAGTGCTATCAAATTCAAGTACTTGACTTTTTGACCGAAATTGGTAGCAGCATCAATCAACATCACACAGAGGAAGTTTATGTTACTTCATCCCATACTGGCGCGATTTACTGGTACTACTGACAGGTTGAATATTTCCGTGAAGCGGATTTATTGCCTTATACGAAACAAGAAACATTATGTGGTATGTAATCACCCCACCCCATTCTTGTTATTATTGCATGGTTATGTTTTTATAGCGCTTATCCCTATTGTTTTTATCATTGTCTCCGAAAAAGACTGACTTCCTGGAAATTTCATAATTTACTAGTCGGGTACCCGGGTCCTGAAAATATACCCGGGTCGACTATTACCCGGGTCGGCCCGGGTACCCGGGTACCCGCCGACATTCCTAGTAAATACTGAACAAAACGCTGCAATTTTCAGATCAAAAAATTGTTAGATCTTGGCCTTGGCTTCTGGCTTCTTAGCATCCTTCACAGCTTTCATGGGAATTCCAGTTTGCTGGATTGGAATGTGACGATGTCCGTCGCCCCCTTCGTTAACACGAGGTGCAGTGATGCTCAAAACCCCATCCGACGACAAGTGGGATACAATGTTCTTAATATCATGGCCTTGGGGCAAGACATACTTGCGAACAAAGTGGCGCGAAACAAAGCCATGTTCGTCCGGCTTCTCTTCGTGCTGGCCTTCGACCGTAATGGTGTTGTCGCCGCTCACTTTGACGCTGATTTCTTCAGGGGCGAACTGCTGCACATCCACGTTGACTTGGTACTTATCCTTGTCGGCTATGATGGAGGGGCCGGTGCCCCTCTTTGCAGCAGAACGCCACGGCTGGTAGTAGCGAGCTGGGCATCGCATTCCTCTCAGGCCAGCAGCCACGGGCACAGGAACTAGGAGGTCGTCCATATCCATACCCAAGCCCAAATGCTGGTCCATCAGGCGAGATGGCGGCATGGCGTACCAGTTCTCGTTTAAAATTGATGGCAATGGTACAAACGACATTTTAATTCTTTGTGCTTACAAATATGGAACAGAGTTAAAGAATTGGCAATGCTTAACGTTTATATCACTATTTCGTTCGAAATTGTCGCTATGAAATATTCGATTACAGCAGTTAAACGGATATCACACAACCGCCGGCTCTTACAAAATAACACCATTAGTTATTGTTTTGTGATAACACCCAAGAAGTCTTCCACGGTGCGATTTACATAGCCCACAGAGACTCTCACTTAAGCACGCGCACTGCTGGTAAGCAGGTAACGTCGCTGCGGGATATATCAAAAGTAGAGTCAGGAATTTAAATGATGAACCAATGAAATGTCAGGGTGACGACCAATACCACTGCAACAATTATAACTGTTCGTCGGATACATACACTTTTAAAATGTAGTATGAATAGAAATACTCATATACAATACCGCGAGCGGTCGACGAATTGCCGAAAATTTTTGTCAAAGTGTATGAGTGTTTATTGCTTCGATATAAATTGGTCGAGTGCCACAGCACGAGACCAATTTTGAAGCAATAAACACGAATGAACACTTTGACAAAAATTTTCGGCAATTCGTCGGCTGCAAGCGGCATTTGAAGGACTATTCAACGAACAAAATTGACATTTCTTAGTAATTAATCAATTTTATCACGTCCTCTTTGAAAATAAAAATATTTTGACGTAAAATAAATTGTTTGTCAAATTTGACATGTCTAATATCATATTTGATTAATTTTACAGGAAGTTAAATAAATGTCACAGGAAGAGAAAAAAATTGTCATTAAAACTCCGCTAGCGGAATTGTTGCACAATTTTACGCTGATTGGTGGCAAATGACATAAATACTAAATTATGATTGGTGAATAGTTAACTTTAAGGGGGTGAGTTGAATAGTCACTTCTAATACCATGCGTAGTCAGAGTTATGTCGAATATTTTTGCTGTGGTATCACGAATGTCTATTGCGCTTAGGTTCGATTAGGATGAGTGCGCTAGCACGAGTCCTGATCCTAGGAATATATTCTAGGAATATACAGTGTGGTCCATTAAGTGTGCAACAAATGGGAAATTTTTTTATTAGTTGTACAATCGAAATTTAAATATTGCCAAAAGTTAGTGCATGTTTGATAACCATATCAGATGCCCTTAGAATGGCTTCAAGTCAAACAATATACAGGGCAGGACAAAAAATATGAAATTCGTTCAAGAACAAAGTTACCTTATTTCAAAAAATATAGCAAAATTTTATTGAGAAAAGTTGTTTAAAATTAAAAGTTATGCTCAAATACAAAGTCACGGCCTCCTATTCGAATTTTGATTCTTTTTTGGAAAATTTGGTATTACCCCCGTATGATACATATTTTTATTATTTTGATTTAATATGTATTTAAAGTAGCCACAACCACATCCCTTTTAAATAACTTTTAGCAACTTGAAGCGTATTTATAAAATTTACTTGGATTTATATTTTTTTAGGTAAGCGTCCACTTTATGTTTGTTGCAACGATATTTAACAGAACTTTAGAATTTCGCAAATATTTTTTTTAACAAGTCAAATTGTTTACTAATAATAATTTACATATGAAAAACTCTTAATAAAATCAGAATAATAAAAATATGTATCATAGGGGGATAATACAAAATTTTACAAAAAAAGAATCAAAATTCGAATAGGAGGCCGTGACTTTGCATTTGAGCATAACTTTTGATTCTAAACAACTTTTCTCAATAAAATTTTGCTATATTTTTTGAAATAAGAGAACTTTATTCTTGAACGAATTTCATATTTTTTGTCCTGCCCTGTATATTGTGTGACTTGAAGCCATTCTAAGGGCATCTGATATGGTTATCGAACATACACTAACTTTTGGCGGTATTTAAATTTCGGTTTTACAACTAATAAAAAAATGTCCCATTTGTTGCACACTTAATGGACCACACTGTATATCCGCTGATATTTTTTCGATTGGTCAAGAAACGTCAAATTCTGGATTTTCATTGGTCACCTTTTGACAGATGACAGGTGAATTGAATAATTCAACAATATTTTGGAGACGTTAACCCTTAAGTGTCTATGCTATTGAAACAAACGAAAATACCCATGCAGGATTCCTCATGGACCCCTCTGATTTTTTAAATTTCTGTACAGGTTATAACTAAATGGCGGATTTTTTATCATAAAAAAAAACAACAAAATAGTTCTTAAAAGTAACCAAGAAGGGTCATAAGGAGGAACAAAGGTCTAAAAATAAGCAGTTTAGGCAGATAGGTTCAAACAAATAAATAACTTACAAAATAAAATCTACTATTCTTTTGTATTTAAATAACAAGCAAGATTTTTTTCTAATTTTCTGTTGTAAATAAAGCCTTGTATTTTATCTGATAAAAAGTGCTTAAACCTAGAAAAGCTCCTTTCTACACCACAAGACGTTATTGGAGCAAATTTAAATTTATAAGTATAGACTATTGGGTAGTTCACATCTTCAGGTTGGCGTCCATTAATGCTGTGTTAATACAAGATACAGGGTGTCTCTAAACTCCAAGGACATGGATTTCTGGAGCCAAAATAGGTGATTAACGGCCCATTACTAATGAATGAAACAAAAGCGTCACGACACATATCACACAGCAGATTTTCAATGCCTAGGCCGGACACCTTTTAATTTCTTTTCCGAAAATATAAATTCATTAGTATTTTTTTTATTGTTGTAATTTTTAATGTAAGTTAAGATACACAAAAAATCTCAGTAACGGCGCCCGCTCATTTTTGACATGCAGGTTTGACCATTACTTGCATTTTATTAAATTTTATCGGTATTTGTAGCAGCCATCACCAACAATATGGATGTTTTACAATAGTTGGCCACCTGTATAATACGTGGAGGTGTCCGTGGAGCTTGTATTTATCAGAATAACAGCTTACAAACTGCCACATCGAAACAGAAACTTATTATGTCCTTATGGAGTGTTTTACGAGTTACAGTAAATTCATAGGAACACATTTCCACACTCCCTGGCAAATAATTCCTGCATATGTATTAATATGGCGTTTAGTAAAAACCGTTTCGATTTTCGTGGACCATTAATTGGATTTTATTAAATTTTATCGGTATTTATAACAGCCATTACCAACAATATGGATATTTTACGATAGTTATCTACCTATATAATACGCCGAGGTCTCCATAGAGCTTATATTTATCAGAATAAACACTTACCAATGGCCACATCGATACAAAAACTTATAATGTCCTTATGGAGTGTTTTACGAGTTACAGTAAATTAATAGGAACACATTTCCACACTGCGTAGCAAATAATTCATGCATAATTTAATATAGCGATTAGTAAGAACTTTCGATTTTCGTGAACCATTAATTGCATTTTATTAAATTTTATCGGTGTTTATGGCAGCCATCACCAACAATATGGATGTTTTACAATAGTTGGCTACCTATATAATACACGGAGATCCCCATGGAGCTTATATTTATCAGAATAAACGCATATAAATTGCCTCATCAATACAGAAACTTATAATGTCCTTTTGGAGTGTTTTACGAGTGACAGTAATTAATAGAAACACATTTTCACACTCCCTAACAAATAATCCCTGCATATGTATTAATATAGCGTTTAGTAAGAACAGTTTTGACTTTCGTGGACCATTAACTGTAAATTGGTCAAGTAAAATATCTGATTTAATATTTTTCTTTGTAATTCTCAATAACTATTAATTTTATTTCCGTATTTTCAAAATTTTATTTCTCAAACAGGTTAGGTTCGTGTTTGTTTTAATTTTTGGATATTAAAACTGGCTGGAATTCAATTTTAATTAATATTTTTAAGAAGGTGGTTGTTGAAATGCAAAATACTTACAAATATATTGTTACGATACATGATATGGACAGAGATTATAATAAAGGAATGTTGACAATTGAACGAGTAAATTTGAACAGTTACAGAAATTGAGTCTAAATAGATAAAATAAAAAATTTTTACATTAATTGATGAAGATCAACTTTGATTGCATTATTCATTGGGATTCATAAAATACTGGTAGGCTGATTTGAATGCATTGAAATAAATAATTAACGAAATAAAAAAATTCAAACTAAGGTTACATCGACAATTGTGTTTGTTAAGAAAATTATGTATTGTTAGTATTATTTTAAATTAATTAAATAGTGTGCATAAATAATCGTTACTAGTATATAAAAAAAGTTGTTTATAAAAACAGTTACCAAATAAGTACTCATAAAGGCAGTTGTAAGAAAATTTATGGAAAATTAAATATTAAAAATTAATGGGAATAACTGCAATAATTATTTATTTAATATGGTATTATGAATAGTAAGATTAAAAGCAAAGAAAAACAGATATTGAAATATTGGTAAACAAAAATAATCATCATCGATTGAAAGTGGATTTATTGCATCAAACTACAAGTGATGGGAAGTAATTTTATATTGATTATGTGAAGAATTGGATCGATACTTGGAACATTAAGTTTGAGTTGTCAGCGTACCTGAAAATAATTGGACAAAGTTAATAGTTGAAAATAACAGAAGGAGAATAACTTACCTGGACAAATATATCGTGTGATAGCAGGATTGTGGACTGCAGCAGTAACTAGGACGAGGTTTTGGAGGCAGTTGAGTTGGTTGCATGTGAGCGAGCGAGCAGAATAGTGACGGGAATTGGATTGATGGTACAGGCATACAACAGGAACTGGTGGCTGTGGTGATTGGACTAGAGGAAGCGGTAGCTGCTGAAAAAAAGTGTTCTTTTCAGTAACTTACAGGGCTAAAGGTAGGAGCTGGTTGTAACGTCTGACATTGGCAGCTGCAGGAGGTTGGAGCTTGCATCAGTTCATAGGACCAAGGAAGGATTAGCTGTTGGAGGTTTTGAAGGTGTTACCTGTTCGAGAAGGCTGTTGGTGGTGAGTGTTGTGCGTAGTGAGGACGTAAGTAACAGAAACAGGTTTGTTAAAATAAGTGTAGATTGAAGTTTTGAATACTGTCAAATGTTGAAAGTAATTAACGGAAACTGAAGCAAAATTATCTAGAAAAGTCAACAAATTTTAAACGTCAAATGTAAAAGCATAGTTGTCAGTACACCTTAGTGTGAAGAGTTTGAAAAGTAAATTTTGACATTCAAATATAAAGCTAATTTGAGGTTATAATATTTCATTGCAATATTAGATAGCATGCTAGATTTGATGAACCCAGCCCAATGAGATAAGAGGTCTTGATTATATTAAAAGTCATTAAAAATATAACAGAATTATTTTGAAGGCATAGTTTCCTATAAATAGGGGCTATAGCAATATTTAGGTTTTATTGGATTAAGGTATATTCTTTTTCCCTCATAAAATTAATAGTTAACATTTAGTTCTATTTTTGTGAAACTTATTCTGTAAAAATAAATGAACTTTAATTAGTATAATATTAGTATTGTAAGGAAGGGAGTTCAAATCTTTACCTGGTAAGCCGTGTTGTTCTAAATTTTAATGTTTATCTTCGCAAAGGTCCACTAATAAGATTATCGATAGATAATGTTTATATGTCATAGTTTACTATTGTTGTTTTATTATCAGATTCATGTTATTAGTCTTTCTGTCTTCCTTGACTTTTTGTCAGAAAGCAAAATTTCACAATATTTATTTTCCCCCTCTCGGTTACTTCTAATTTCTGTTGAATGGATTTTTATAAATTGTGTTTATAGTTAAAGAAAAAAAAATTAGTATTACCTGTATTTGTTGATTAGTTTTTGTATAAGTGAGTAAGACATAATTGTTGAAAATGTTATTCTTTTGTTCTCTTGGAAAGCTTTTTTAGGTTATAGAAGGGAATTTTTTTGTAAGTAAAAATTGGTGAGGTTACTTATATTGTAATCTAAAGTTGCTTTAATCATTCAATAACAGAGTAGTTGTTAATTCTTTCTTCTTTTACATCGTGTCCGAATGGCAAGTTTCAAAATTTATAACGGCATTAGTTCTAAGACCTTCATAATTTCCAATGGTTGGCCGTTTCGAAGCCGTTACATTAGAGGAGGAATGAGCGTTGTTTTGTTGTGTGGTAATTTCTTTTACGGCAACATGCAACGGACGTTTTTACGTAAAATGCGCACCGTGTGAAACTGGTTTAAGCAGTTCTTAAAACTGTCAGAATCTTTGTTTACATGGCTCGCCTTCGTAACGTGGCTCAAGTTTAGTACATGTTTTGTAATTAATTTAGTGAGAATGGCGCTAGAGAACACTGCTAATAAAATACGTTTTAGCGGCAGTCTATCTATAGACTTTCGCAGTAACGTAGGCCTAAAACAAGGCGAACCAATATCTACTTTCCTTTTCAACATTGTGAAAATGTCGCGTGACGTCAGCAAACATCTGAATTCAGTCCTGACTCGCGATACACTAAATAAGTGTTTATTTAAATTTGGAATAAGTTTTAAAAACGAAAAGTGGACAGTTAGTAGGTGTCAGTGTAGTGTTACAAGAGAGGAAAGAATAAATAGGGGCAAAGTTAAAAGGAGCTTAGAAAATACGGCGAAAACAGGGAACGCCCCTTTAGGCCGAATTTCATGTATGCCGACACTCCTAATGAATGTGCGTCACAAGTCCCCCGCGATTGGTACATCAGAAGTGAGTGCATAATTAGCTAAAGGAGCCCATACACGCTAAGTCGCGCCGGTTAAGTGAATAAAAAAGGTGTATCAACCTATTATAAGAATGAAAGATGAAGATACTGAAAGGTCTAGCCAGGAAATGCTAACTGTATTTCAAGAGATGATAGCAGATTTGCAAACAGAACAGCGACAAAGTTTGAGGGATTTGCAGAACAGCTGCGCTGAATTAAATAAGTGCAAAGAAGATATAAAAAAGGAGAAGAGGAAATAGAGAAAGGAGAAGGCTATATAATACGTTAAGAAAATTAATAGAAAAAGGCAAAAACAAAGGCACTCCTCTGATACAGGAAAAATTATGTACTCGGCAGAGGAACTTAGGAGGTTCCAAAATAATAAAGGCAGTAATAAAGAGAATGAGAGGTGGAAGCAAAGAATTAGGGAAGTAAAGATTAAAACAAATAAGAAAAAAGAATAAATCTGGGTTTCTAGAATGTCCAAGGTCTAAATAAAGAAGGAAAAGTAAAACAATTAGTAAATGAGGCAAAAAAATATGAGATAGATATCCTAGTAGTACAAGAAACAAATATAAAAGGAATTATAAGTATGAGGCTAGACGGATATGTATGGTTCAATGGAGGGGGAACAAAGAATAGACTTGGGACAGGCTTTCTGGTTAAAGGAAAACTGGGTAAGATGACTGTAGACTATAAGGCTGTAAATCAAAGAATAAGCTACCTGAGAGTACATAGGAAAATTAGCATCATAAATGTCCCCAATTTTGACATTAAGATGGTAGTCGGGTATTTAAATGCGAAAATTAGGAAAGAAGAAAGAAACAGGACGATAGCAGGGAAAGAAATTCTGCATGAAGAAACAAACAAGAATGGACAGAAACTTATAAATTTTGCAGCAATCAAACGAATGATGGTAAAAAGCACAGCCCAGAAGCGGAAAAATATCCATAAAGCTACCTGGAAAAGTCCAGATAAGAAAACATACAACCAAATTGATCATCTAGTAATTGATCGGGTACCTACATGAACAATGTGTAGATTATATAAGAACATGTCGACGATCTGATATAAACTTCAATCACTTTTTAGTGAGAGCATTCATTAGGCAACAAGTAGCAAGATTTAAAAAGGACCAAATGAAAGGGGGAAATAGGTGGGACACACAAAAATTAGGAAATGAGGAAAATCAAAGAAAATTTACCAAGGTAATAGAATGGAAAATGAAAGGAACTAATAGGAATGAAGATATTCAAACAGAATGGGACACTTTAAAAGAGACTATATTAACAGAAGCAGAAAAATTAGGAACAAGAACAAGAGTAGGTAATAAAGAGTGGTTTGCCGAAGAGTGCAGAGAGGCGGTAGAAGCTAGAAGACAGGCAAAACTTCAATTATTACAAGGATTTTCAAAGGAGAAAGAAGAAAGTTACAGAATAACAAGGAACTATGGGCATGATATATGTAGAAGAAAGAAAAGGAAACAATTAAGAGGGAAGATAACGGCACTAAAGGAGGCATAAAATAAAAAAGATATTAGGAAATTCTACAAAGATTTTAGACAAGAAAAACAAGGATACGAAACGCAACCAATTGCTATAAAGAACAAATTAGGGAAATTATGTATGGACAAAGAAGGGATGGAAAAAGCATGGGTAGGACACTTCAGAGAAATACTAACTGAGGACCAACAAGAGAGAGAACAAAAATTCAAAGTAGTATATGAAGAGAAAGATAAAACAAGAATACCCACAATAGGAGAAGTAATACATGTGATCAAGGGACTAAAAATGGTAAGAGTGCCGGCTCTGATAAAATAGAAGCAGAACTCATTAAAAATGCAGCAGAATAATGGATAGGAAGACTGCACAATCTCATTATAAGAATATGGAAGGAGAAGTGGAAGCCAGACGATTGGTATAAATCTATCATACACCCGATACCAAAAAAGGAGAAAAGCAACGAATGGAAAATTATCGACCTATTGCGTTATTGAATGTGGCGTATAAAATTATAACCCACCTTATAAAAAATAGAGTGCAAGAAGAGAGCGAAGAAAAAATAGGAGAATACCAAGCTGGTTTCAAGAAAAGGAAGTCAACAATGGACAATATCTTTGTGGTACGACAAATACAGGAAAAATGTAAAATGAAAAACGTCACATTATTTGTTTTGCTGATTGATTTTAAGCAAGCCTACGACCGAATAAAAAGAGAAAAAATCCTAGAAGCATTACAAGAACTGAACATAAGAAAGGAAACCAGGGACCTAATCAGCATGACTTTGAAGAACACAACAAGCCAAATAATGGTCCAAAAGCATCTATCAAAAAATTTTAACGTGAACAGGGGCTTAAAGCAAGGAGACTTCCTATCCTCAATCTTATTTAATATTGTGCTGGAATATATTTTCAGGAAAAGCTGCTTTAACATGAATTACAACATCTTGACACAATCATACCAATGTCTGGCCTATGCCACTGATGTACCACTACTGGCAAGAACGCAATAAGAGTTAAAAATGTTACCAAGGCAGTTGGAAAATCAAGCTGAAAAAGTAGGGCTTGTAATAAATAAAGAAAAATCTAAGTGTATGATTTTAGGCAAGGAAGCAAAAGAAATAAATCAAAGCCTTATAATAAAATACATACAAGAAAGCAAGACACACAAATTTTAAGTTGACAGACAGGGCAGTATATTTGGGGGTAGAGTTAAATAGCAGGGGAATTAGAGAAGCGTTTGGCGGCAGGTTCTAAATGTGCAGCTTCGTTAAAGAATATTATAAACAACAACAAAAAATCGCAATTTTTAAAAATAAAGGTGTACAATATAATAATAAAACCTATTGTAACATATGCCAGGGAAGCTTGGGTGTTGACAAAAGAAAACAATGAAAGAATACAAATTTGGGAAAGGGAGATTCTAAGGCAAATATATGGTGGAATACAAGATAATGAAGGATGGAGGCGTAGAACAAACATGGAGTTAGAAGAACTCTATAGAGAACCTAAAATAAACACCTTTATCCAACAAAACCAATTACGATGGATGGGATATATAATGAGACGCAATGAAACACATTTACCAAAACAAATATTTAAGAAAAATCTGGGAGGAAGAAACAGAAGACGACGCCCAAACAAAACGTGGTGGGGAAATATAGAAGTTCTGCAAGAAGCGGGGATAACAAACTGGGAGAAGTCGGTCCACGATAGGAAACAATGGAAGAAGAGAATTCAAGCTATAGGCCTACAGGGTTTGCGGAAAGTTCGTTCCCCACGTTTCGTACCCCACATTTCGTTCCCGGGATATTTCGTCTCCCCACATCTCGCACCCGGAAACTTCGTTCCCGAGCGAGCTCAATTTATCTCCTAGATTACCGGGTGTTAAAAAACGAGTGCAGCGATGGGAATGCAGTTAGAAAAATGAAAGATTTTTAATTATATTATTATAATAAACTTATAAGAACAATATGTCCCCGGATTGAGTTTACAAGAGGGAATTCAATTTTATTTTTAGTTTTAAATATAAATGTTCTAGGAATTAAAATTCCTGCTTGGTTTGTAGAGAATTTTAAGAAAATTTTCAGTTTTTCAAAAACAAGTCGGCCTTGACAGTTAAGCAAAAACTATTTTCTTTTCAGGTAAACTACCCTTATCCTTTATCTAATAGACGTGTCTGTCCGGGACGCTGTTTTGTCTGTCTGGGACGCTGTTTCAGCAACCAAACCGTAAGAGATAGAGAAAAAAGTTATTAAAGTTATATGTTTGGAATGGTCATGTCAGGTCAGGAACCGAATTTCAGTCACGTGACACTTCCGGTTTTCGAGAAATCACAAAAAAGACCGTTTTTCAAATAGAACGCGTATTAAATAAAAATGTTTCAGCAGCCAAACGGCGCTGCGACCCTCTGCGCCTTAAAAACTCGATCGGTCAGGCGACCACTTTGACACCTACCAGGTCTGGGTACAGTTTTTATTTAATACGAGTTCTATTTGAAAAACGGTCTTTTTTGTTTTTTTAAATGAGACATTTGTCTCACTGGACTGCTAGTTGTTCATAATACGGCAAAATATTACTAAGAAAAGTTGTTCAGAATGAGAAAAATGGCCGTATACAAGATATAAGGAAGATAATTTTAGATTAAACCGTCATTTTTAATAAATACAATTTATTTTGTTCTTATAAGTTTATTATAATAAATAAATTAATTAAAATATCTTTCATTAACTAACTGCATTCCCATCGCTTCACTCATTTTTCAACACACGGTAATCTAGGAGACAAATTGAGCTCGCTCGGCAACGAAGTTTCCGGGTGCGAGATGTGGGGAGACGAAATATCCCGGGAACGAAATGTAGGGAACGAAATGTGGGGTACGAACTTTCCGTATCCCGGCCTACAGGCCTAAACATGCTGAAATTATATATACAGGGTGTTTGGGTAAAGAATGAGACACCGATTAGTCGTAGATTCCTTACGTTATAATAAATCGATTAAACCTAATATACCTTAGTACAAATTCCCTTCAGTAAGAAGTTATACATAAGTATAAGTAGTACATAATAGTAAGTACGTATACCAAAATTCAAATCGATATCTCTACATTTGTGCAAATTAACAAAAAAATTAAAAATTCTACTTCAAGGCCCTATAACTTCTTACTGAAGGGACTTTGTAAATAGGTATATTAGGTTTAATCGATTTATTATAACGTAAGGAATCTATGACTGATCGGTGTCCCATTCTTTACCGAACACCCTGTATATTTTCAACATTGTGATTGAGACAGTCCTCCGAAAATGTAAAATTAGTTTGAGCAGCAACATAATACAAAATTCGTATCAGTGTCTAGCGTATGCAGATGACCTCGTCGTGATGGCAAGGACAAGAGAAGAACTAAAAGGTCTGTTAATGGATTTGAAAGACGAGCAAAAGCAGTAAAGTTGGAAGTTAACGAGAGCAAATCCAAATACTTTATAATGGGAAAGCAAAAGCAAGATGTGTTGTCATGGAGGAGTCCAACGGATAATAAAGCCTATATGAGTGAGTTAATAGTGTGGTGTATCTAGACGTCGAAATCCATAGTGACGGGAATAACCAAAGTGAAATTGAAAAAAGAATGACAGCAAGGTTGAGATGTGCAGGTAAATACAGGAACTTAATCAGGGAAAAGAACTTATCATGGACAGCAAAGGTGGAAATTTATAAATCAATTATAAGACCGGTACCAACTTATGTTAGTGAAGTGTGGGTGTTAACGAAAGATAGCCTAAACAAATTAGAAATTTGAGAGAGGAAAATACTTCGAGGGATAATTAAAGAAATTAAAGAAGAATTGGGATGGAGGAGAAGAACGAGTGCCGAACTGGCAGAGGTGTTTAAAGACGTGGGAATAAAAACCGTGGTGGAGCAAAATAGATTACGATGGCTTGGGCATATAACAAGATTGCCAAACGAGCAGCTAACAAAAAAGACGTACAGATATCAACTGGGTGGTGCTAACAAACGAGGTCAACCAAGGAAAACATGGTGGAGAATGATCTACTTACTCATAAGATCACAAAGTGGCAAACACTTGCTTATAATAAAAATCTGGTGTGATACACTCACACAACTTCCTTTTACAGTGATCTTATAATTTTAAGTTGAATTAAAAAATGTAATAATATACCGGGTGTTCTACTTAAAATAGGAGTTAATAAAAAAAATAGAAAAAAAAACAAGCGAAGCCCATTTTAGAAGGTACGGATGGCCGTTGAGGAGTGAACACGTCGTTTCTGCTGTGGCGATTTGTGATATTTATATTTAAATTTAAAATGGGTTTCACTCGTGAAAAGAAAGCTGAACTTCTACTACTGCTAAGCTTATAGATTATATAGTAGTGCCATCTAATAGACAGGTACTAGAGTGTGGCGCTTCTGTCTTTGAGTCGACAGACCATGAACTTGTGTACTGCACTGTGCTGTTTGAAAGTATAACAAGGGGGTGTAAATATAAAAATACTCTATCATATAAACGCTTCAATGAGGCCGATTTTCTTGAAGATCTAGCGCATTTGCCTTTATCTGGATTAATTGATATGAGCAGTGTTAATGACAAAGTTGCTGATCTTACAAAACATATTAATTGTCTCTTTGATAAACACGCACCTTATACTTCTTGCCGTTTTACAAAAAAACCTGCTCCATGGATCACGTTTAACATTAAATTAATGATGAATCTCCGAAATAAAGCTCTAAAAAAATTTAAACCTACTAAAAATCAGTCTCATTGGAATTACTATAAACAACTTAGGAATTATACAACTCAAGCTATCAGAAATAAAAAAAAAGCATTTTTTGAAAATGAGTTACAAACTACAGACAGTAAAGTTCTTTGGCAAAAGCTCTCAAAATTTAACATCCACTCTAAACCTAATGCAGAGATGCCGCCGTCGCTGAAAGATGCAGACAAATTAAATTATTTTTTTATAAATTCAGTACCTAATGAGGTTAATGATACCCGCCCTACCGTGAACTTCTATAAACATAATAAATTATTAGATCACAATATTCTGTTTAATTTTAGTGCAGTTAACGAAGACCAGGTCTTAAAAATAATAAATACAATCAAAACCAATCCATCTGGTGCTGATGGTGTCAACATTAATATGATTAAATTATGCCTGCCATATATTCTACCATATATTTGTCATATTATTAATTTTTGTTTAATTAATGGTGTATTACCTAATTCTTGGAAACTAGCTTTAGTGACTCCTGTTCCGAAAATTAATAATCCTGAAGAATTTAAGCATTACCGTCCCATCAGTATGCTGCCAGTATTTTCAAAAATTTTAGAAAAAGTAATGGTATTACAAATCACTACCTAGTTAGAAAAATACAATATATTACCTGATACTCAATCGGGATTTTGTTCGGGGTATAGTTGTAGTTCTGCATTTTTGAATATTATTAACGATATCCTGTCTGCCTATGATCGAAATAAATTAACCCTTCTTGTTCTACTTGATTACAGTAAGGCGTTTGACACACTTAATCATGAAACTTCAATCGCAGTTCTGAATTATATCGGTTTCAGTGCTGCTCCGCTGGCTTTACTTAAAGATTATTTGAATAATAGGAAGCAAATTGTTCACCTTGATCAACATTATTCCTCTCCTTTGCGATTGAAGTCAGGAGTGCCCCAGGGTTCCATTTTGGGTCCTTTACTATATACCATCTACACAGCTACCTTTGCTAAACAGTTACAATTTTGTTCATCTCATCAATACGCAGACGACACTCAAATATATTTATCCTTCAAGGATGAAGACGTTCTTTTAGCTTGTTCTCAAATTAATAATGATCTAAAGACTCTGTTAGAAATATCTAGAAATCATTCCTTAGAAATTAATGCCTCGAAAACTCAAGTAATTTTATTTGGACCACCTCATCTTAGGCGAACTGTCTCTCCACACGTTTCTGTTGTCGTGGACAACCAGTCTGTTGCTGTGGTTGATGTCATTAAGAATTTAGGCTTGACTATGGATAAGGATCTTAATTTTTTGGAACACGTACAAATTCTTAAAAAATCTTATGGCTCACTTAAAGCTTTGTATCCCTATAGACATTTTTTAACTACTAAGACTAAAGCTGTGCTGTGTGATTTACTCGTGCTTTCCCATTTGAGTAACTGTGGTGTGCTATTTGGGCCTTGCTTGAGCGTTGTAGATAAAAATAAATTACAACAAGTGCAGCGTTCGTGTCTGCGTTACAGCTTTGGAGTAAGAAAGTATGATAGTGTGTCACACAAGCTCAAGGATGCGGGCTGGTTGTCTACTCACAATAGGAGACTGCTTCATGCAGCATATGTATGTTCATGAAGATATATCGTGATAGATGTCCTGCTTATTTGTATTCAAAAATTGATTTTAGGTCTGTTTCACTTAATGTTAATATCAATATGAATCTTCGCCCTACATCTCTTGTCACCATACCTTCCCATAGAACTGATAAATATAAATCTTGTTGCACTTATCAAATGTCTAAAGTAATTAACTCGCTCAAACCTGAATACTTTTTATTAAGTTTTGTGAAATTCAAGAGAAAATATAGAATGCATCTTTTTTCTCTGCATAACATAAGCTGACTCCTTATTCTATTTTCGCTAGTCTGCCGAGATAACATACTCGCAATTTTTTGTAGTCGTTGTAATTTATATGTTTTTAATATTGCGGTAACACACTAAACTCCTTAGGCTGTAAGCCATATAATAACATTTATTTTGTCCAAGGTTAGGTGGTAGAGCAGCGTTTGCTGAACCCCGCCTTGTGATTCATTTTTATAAATACAAACAAAACGAATAGTCATTATTATTATTATTATTAAGTATTCAACTGGAAAATCACCTATAGTAGGGAGGCCAAGAGAATTAATAATTATTTTCGTGGGACTGAGTAGGTTTATACCGTTAACCATCTTAATTAGCGGTGTTTCCTCAGTAGAAAAACTTCTGTTGTCGCTTTCTTAGCCTATGGAGTGACGAGCTATGACGTCACAAAGGTGGTAAAATGGCAGGTTTCAACAGTTTTTTGCAAATATCTCGTTACCTGTGAAGTTTACTGTGAACTTTACCTTATACAAAATTCATCTACATTTAATTTACAATAAAAATGGTCTTATGCATTTTTGCAGTCCAGTAAAGGATTACGGAGATATGGAGGGGGTAAAAACGTAACTTTTTCTCTTTGGCAAAAATTCAAAAATTACGCTTATGAACTCGTAATATTCGCTCCAAGTCTATTATATAAAGGGTTCAAGGAAGTGGGGAGGCGAGATGGTTATGGTGAAGCACCCAGCACCAAAGACGACATACTCGTACATTTGCGCAGATCATCCACTACTACATATGTTGAAGTGAAAGTGGAAGATGGAATTAATATCACTCTTGGACAAGCAAAATTTCTAACTAATACTAGAAACAAGATCCAACTGATTTCTCTAAAAACTGTCCACAACAGCAAGCTGGCTGCAAAGTGATTCAGGCAGAAGGTGGTGCTGACATCAAGATCGTTTTTACAGCAAGAGACAAATCAAAGAAGGAAACAGACGCTATCGTAATTGGCAATGACACCGATTTATTGGTCTTGTTGGTTGTTCATGCTCCAGCCAACAAACAGTTGAAGATGATTGTACCGAAGAAAGGTAACCAAGAAGAAAAAATTTACTGCACTGGTGCATACAGCGTGGTATCGGGGAAATGAAGGATGTTCTCTTGACAGCTTACACTTTCGCCGGATGTGATACCGTTTCTTCAATTGATAGAAAAGGAAAAATAACGCCTTCTGAAAAACTGCAAAGTGACAAGGAGCCTTACACAAAGCTGTTGACGTTTAACAACCCAAATGCAGACCCAGATGAGCTAGTTGATGCTGGAACCATTTCTTTCTTTCGATATTTCCATAAAAAAATGCAGATAATTTGGATACTCTGCGCCTTCAATGTTACTTGTAGACCATCGCAAAGGACCATGTACACACAAATTTGAGGTTGGCTGTACTTTCCCCCACTTTAGCAGCTGGACAACAACACTCCTATAGAGTTTACCATCAAGTGCAGCAATGGCTCAATGTCAATAAAGATTCACTAAAATGGGGTTGGAAAAGGATTGGCGGTTATTTGCGCCCAGTTGCAACCACAAAGGCAGCTGATCCTGAAAAATTGCTTTCCCTCATTGTTAGCAATTGTAATACGGGGTGTGTCAGAAACTGTGAGCGTCGACAGAGTGACTAGAAATGCTCAAATATGTGCAAGAATTGCTTCGGATATAAGCGCACTAATTATTGACGACGGCATCGATGAAGATAATCTTCAACATGAAAAAGAGCTTAACGATTTTTAGGTTACTGATTGCTGTAATTTATTATTATGTAACTACCATGTACGTTGTACATACCACTTTCCATTGAAGAACATTGAATTTACCGAAAAGCATGTATTGTGAAGAAAAAAAGTCCATTATTTTTTGTATTAAAGCTTATTAGATGAAGTTTGTAGTCAACCTTGTTTCAATGCTATCCACATGATTTTATATTTTTAGGAAAATATGACAAAAGATGGAGGTAATTTAAGTAGCTTTAATTATAAAAGCTAAAATGGGAAAGAAGAAAACGACATGATGAATTATCTAAAAGGAAACGAAGATAAAAACGACAAAGGAGGGGAGCAATGTAGATATATTGTCAGA
Organism: Agriotes lineatus; assembly: GCA_940337035.1. Classification (NCBI taxonomy): domain Eukaryota; kingdom Metazoa; phylum Arthropoda; class Insecta; order Coleoptera; family Elateridae; genus Agriotes; species Agriotes lineatus. Next base: position 7,126 of record CALNHX010003951.1, on the reverse strand, counting down.
TTCATACACATAGGCGTACATACATACATACACACATACAAATGTTCCTATGGTAATGATGCGCTACTAACTACTTTTTATAACAAAACATACTCTTTATAACAAAACATACTCATTTTCAAGTGATTACGATGAATCCCAAGCAAACTAGAAAATAATGACATCATTGCACCCTCAATATCTCCGTAACTCTTGTCTAGAAATCAAAAATGCATAAGACCATTTTTATTGTAAATTAAATATAGATTAATTTTGTATAAGATAAAGTTTGCGCTAAACCTCATAGTTAAAGAGATATTCGCAAAAAACTGTTGAAACCTACCATTTTACCACCTTTCTAGCTTTCCACCCCCCTTCTGCCTAAACCCGACACGCAATGTTGTGCAACTTTTTACCACTTACTAAGAGGAGGGTACTAAGCAGTTTGCTGCTGGGTAGAACTTTCTTTGTGGATGTTTGGGTTAAACCCTGGTTTTCTGTACTAAAACCTGGAACCAAGAATGGCCATCTTTGTGACGTCATAGCTCCTCACTCCACAGACTGAGAAAGCGACAACATAATTTGTCATACTCAAGAAACACCACCGAATAAGAAGATTCCAATTGTCGGTATAAACTTACTCAGTCCCACGAAAATCGTTATTTGACGAGTTAATTTAGTTTGGCCTCTCTACTACTAGCTCACATCAATACACATTAAAAATGTTATAAAAATGTAAAGTTTGAAAAAAGTCGTTAGAGCCGTTTTTGAAAAAATCGAAAAAAAACTGAAAAATCACAAGAGTAAAAACCTACTTCCGGTTATGCGATTTTCTTCAAAAGCTTGCTGTCGCACCTACATAGTACACAAAACTTATATATGAAGCTTCAACGCCATACCTCTTTTCATTTTTGAGATATTCTGTTCACAGACAGACACACAGACAGACCAATTAAAAAAAAATGTTTTTTGGGATCAGGGGACTCTAAAACGTGAAGATCTGTTGAAAACTCAATTTCAAATTTTTGGGGTGGATCCAATACTTCCTTTATCGTAAAAGGAAGTAAAAAGGAGTGGAAGAAAAGAATTTTAGCCATAGGCCGTAAGTGCTGTTTCTATATATCATCTTAAATGATGACTTACACCAATTTGGAGTGTCATACCAAATTTGATCCAAATCGATTCCAACATTATTTGACAACTTAAACACGCTGAATGTCGAAAACTACGGATCTGAGGTAAAAACCCTACAGCTGTTTTCGATTTATTTCTATGTTAGAATGTACCCCCAGAAGCTTGTAGAGCTGATCAGTGGTTGCCTAGATGTCAAATGCAAGAAAGTACACAACAAAAATAAACATATATTTTCACTTAGAAACCGATACAAAATTGTGCTCTGAATTTGAAGTTGCTTAATAACTGATTGTTACAAGATTACAATTACCATCGCATGAAACGTTTACAGTAAATTAAAATTAAAGAACTTCGTATAGTTTCATACATTTTAAGACGATATATAAGGTTAGGCAACGATGCGAAGTGAAAGATATTTGTAGAACTATGAGAGTTAAAATGATTAACATTTCAGCGCAAAACTTTTAAGCTACCTAAATATAGAGAATTCAATTTAAAAAAAAGTAAGTTTAATTTGCCACTCTTTTTGAGCCACCCTATATAATCAAAAGTATTTTATTATTTCAGACTTTTGGAAATATCTTCCATCCCCGCATCGTTGTCGGACACTGTATAAATTTTTAAGAAGTGAAAACAACTTGATGTTTTCAGTTGTAGTATTGGTTTTCCTTGTCTTACATGTGAGATTTATTGTAACTATTAATTTATCCTGGTGGAAGAAACCATACAAATCCTTTATGTACGCAACCACATAAGTACTATATCGGTATAACATAATAACTGCAACAGAACATTGTTTTTCAGATAAAACTAACCTACCTATAAAATAGCATAATTATCGTCAAAATATATGCCCCCTTTACATTTTGCATAGGTGAGCATATGATTTATTAATTTAAGCCTAGTAGTAAAAACAAAGTCGCACTTGCCACATCTAAAAGGCGCCTTATGAAAATGGAAGTGAATGTAATGATCTTTTAGTTGCGGCAGAAATTTAGCGGCGTATGAACATTCGACACATCTGTACATATGAAGCTCTAAGTGCTCCTTGAATTGTTTCTTATTATTAGAGGTGAATCGTAGCACTTCATGGGGCTTTTCTCATGAGTGCGCATATGAGCCAACAGGTTATTTTTGAATTTGGTTCTAAAGTTGCAGAAGTGACACTTGCGATTTTTTTTAAATGTCTTTCTAGAGGAATTTATCCTTCTCTGTGTATGAACACGACTAATAACATGCGCCATAAATCGCTTCTTTAGTGGTGTATAGTAGTTGCAGCGATAACATCTGTAATAGCCTGTCATCTGTTGCATTTTTTCATTAGTTTCTCTGCTAGTCCAGCGTTTTATTTCCCCATCTGATAAACGATCTAGTACGACTGAGCACTCGGGCAATGCAATTAATTGGTTGGAATAAAAGTCGTCGATTGTATATCCTGCAAACTGCTCCTCAAATTCACGGAAATCCTCATAGCGACAGCTTAGGCCTGAAACAATCGTACTAGAGGACTGTTTAGGATCTTCTGTCTGAACCAAAACGTCCCTCATATCGTTGTTACCGTTCAAGTCAACTGATTCCTCCTCTAAATTGAACTTTAATGGTTCTGTAATTGTTGTGTTGGTATACTGAATACTACTTATATACACATCTGGAACAGGTGACTTCCTACCATTCGAATCAATTTCTACATTATGGATAATAGGGGAAGTAGCACTTTCATTGATAAGCTCAGATTTAACATTTACTACCAAAGGAATTAAATTTGATTCGGCACCGTTTGTAGTTGCAGATTTCTGTTCAAGGGCTTGTGTTTCAACACTGTTATTTGGAATGACAGTCTCCAATATTGGTGTTTTCTGATGTTCAATGCAAGTGAGCTTCTTACGTGCTTCATATTCGGATAACCATTTCAGTATTGAATTGATGTCGATTTGATTATTGCCGTCAACATTCACTTCCTTCATGTACTCGTAAATTTTGTCTTCAGTTTCAATGAACTTGCTATGAAATGAGTAAACTACGTACAGTTTATCCACACAGTACATACATATGACTGAATCCTTTATTAAGTCAAGCTTCTGAAATCAAAAGAAAAATGTTTTATACAGTATGTATAGAAACAGGCTACATTAGAGTACGTAGATGACATTTTTGACATAAAAGCTTTTTTTCTACAACTGCTATAAAAAGTAATTTAAATGGCAAACTGACAATTAACGTCAAATTTCAGCATCAACAAAAATATACTTAAGATTTTCATTTTTGATTATTAGATCACATAATTTTTGCTCATTTTAGATGTTGTTGAAAAAATCTTGTGTGTAGGGGAAAGGAGGGTAAGTTGGCGAAGTAGGTAAGATGAAGAATTGGCTAAAATAAAGCAAATGCAACGCTTGAAGCTACTACTTGAAGCAAAGCCGACCCTATCAAAGCAACTGCTTTGGCGACTTCTAGCCACCTAATTGGTTTGCCACCGGAGTCAGATCATCAGTCTCGCTACAAACAGCATATAGTGTAACACGTGTCTTACGTTATAATTTTAGTGAACGCGAAAATAACCTCTATCGGTTGTTACATGAGTGATATTATTTAATTTATCGTTACAAGGTATTTATGCATGCTTAAACTGTACTTTAGAAAACGAATGATCAAAACAGTTCATTTACTTTTGTTATTAAAAAAGCTTTTGTTTAAAATAGCGGGGGAGGGTAAGTTGGCGAAAAAGAAAGTAGGAAAGATGACGAATTCGTCAAATTACCCACACCCATTTATTTTAATATTTATTTAAGTTTCGCCAGAGATAACGGAAGACGCACAAAGGCGAGCCGCGCGCCGCTCTCCCACCTAGGAATTTTCCAAGGCATATAAGGGCAGTTGCAGCGCTCATTTCGAAAGAGATTTTTCCAGAGATTCCCAGAGACTCCGATCTCGAAGCATGAGCTTGGCTCAGGTTTACCCGTTCCCCTTACTGTTTCCCGTTCTGTCCAAAAAGAGAATTTGATTATTCCTCGGTCGTGATCTTCTCCTGCACGATCCAGAGGACCTGTTCCGAAGTTAGTTTGATTTAGCGGTCTGAAAAAGGACGTCTGAAACGCTAACTTAATTTTTCTGTTAAAAACCTGACAGTTGGCTAGATTCGGCGGTCTCAGAGAGGACGTCCGAAACGCCAACTGAATTATCCCCCGAACTGGCATCAAAATCCGTTTGCGAGCCGGCAATAATTAACGAAATATACAAATCCCAGCTCCCCTAGTATTTTAAATTCAAAACTTCGTTACACAAGCAGAATTTAAAAGCTGCAAGTTATGCGAACAGTTTTACCTCTAGTAACTATTGAGATTACAGCTAACGACCTACCTAGACGCTTTTCCGAGACCTGGGGGAAGGCATCCGCGAGCTGCAAATAGCTTATTAGCAGAGGCCCGATATCACAGATGCGCTTTGAGGTTATCGGTCCACAAAGCGCCTTGTGTTCGTAAACAGAGCTCCGCCCGTTGCACACAATTCTCCGCTCCGCGGCGAACCTCCCGGGGCATTTCAGCAACAATTGTAGACCCACGTACAGGGTGAGAAAGAGCGTAGATACCCTAAATTGTTGTTGTGTTAACCTCGGCGAAACTGACAGAAGCCCAAAGCGCCGTCACTCACCACGACAAGTAACGAGTCCCTAGACAGACGTCCCACGAGCTCAGTCCGCCCGACGATCACGGACGTAGAATTGGTTGCCGCATTCGCAGAGACAAGAAAACCGCGTTATTGTATAAAGTTCAATTTTCGTAATCTACATTTCATTTCTATTCGATTTTACATGAATTCTGAGTTTGGATATTTAGCTAAATAGAATAAAGCTGTTTGAGATAATTCTCTAGTGTTTATTAGCTAATCTAAGGTATATCTGAGGGAACATATCTCCTATTTTTGAGCTACCCGATGTAAGTAATTTTTGACACCCTCATCAGAGGGTGATATTTACAGAAGTATCTCGATGAGGTAACTTAAGGCAAAAGTGCATTATTTGATTTCAAAATATTTTATGATAACTATTTATTTTTAGGTTTTCTTTTCGAACGCAGGACGTTTTAAAAATACGTTTTCTGATGAACAGCTAGGAGATATGGGTCAGTATATTATAGATATTGATAAACGTGCATTTGGTCTTACCAAAGAACAGTTTAGTAGAATAATTTTTGACTACGCAGAAACACCTCAAATCCCCAATTGATTTAACAAAGCCAAAAAGAAAGCACGTCCATACTTCGTTGAGTGGTTTATAAAAAACTACAAGTTCTCGCTAAGAGCGCCTGAGTCAACGTCCATTGCAAGGCTTATGTCTTTTAATGAGCAAAATGTTTCTCAGTTTTTAAATGCATTAAAAGGCATTAAAGAAAAGTACCATTTCGCCTCAAACCAAATTTATAACCTCGATAAAACTGGCGTTTCAACTGTTGCCACTAAAAATCCTAAAGTGATAACACCAAGAGGAAAACGTCGGGTTATAAAAATATCATCGGCAGAACGAGATACAAATGTAACAGCCGTCTGTTGTATGAATGCCAATGGGAATTTTATACCACCATTTTTAATTTTCCCAAGAGTGCGAATGCAACCAGCATATATGGCCAACACACCTCCTGGATTTGTTGGCGTTGCACATGAAACGAGTTGGTAGAATTAAAAAAAAATCTTAAAATATCTACACCAAGCTAGCCATGTAACCTTAGGAGCTATTAACTTGTACCGGGAAAATCTTATTTCTGTGATCGGATTACCACCCCACACAACTCTCAGAATGTAGCCGCTGGATGTGTCACTGTACGGGCCTTTAAAAACTGCATACATCAGAGCGTGTAACGACTTCTTAACAAATAATCCCGGTAAAGCTATAACGTTACATGATATAGCCTCTATTTTTAGAAAAGCATACATGAAATTGGGGAATCTAATATTTTGGCATCAACTTCTGGAGTAAACATCGCAAAGCCGCCATCAATACTAAACAGTTATTCCACGCCTTCAACTTCAACTTGTAATATATTGAAACCAGCACCAACCCCAAACCAGGAAATCTAAACGAACAAAACGACCTTTGGATTACCTCCTCTACCTCAAGCCGTCATTAAAAATAGACGTTGTAGAAAAAAACTAACGTCTCTCATCTTTTCCGGCACACCGGTAAAAGATGCGTTGGAAGAAAAACAACAGGAAAAACTCGATAAAGAACGAAAGAAACAATTGAAGTCACTTGAAAAGCCACAGAAACTAAAGACCATAAAAAAATAAAACAACAAAAAACACAAAACGTCAGTTATTTAATTCTTCTTCTTCAGAGAGTTCAGTAGAAATACGTTATCATGATAGTGATAATGATACAGACCTAGAGAATGAAGAAGACGACAAACTGTGTTTAATTTGTAATGACGAGGGTAAAAACAACGAGTTGTGGTTTCGATGTAATACGTGTTATAAATGGGCTCATTCTGAATGCATGGATTTTGACTCAAAAGAAGCGGAGGCCAAAGTGTGGGTGTGCGACTTTTGTTATGATAAGAAATGAAAAAAAAAACTGTGGATGTAAACTTATAATTTTTTAGTCCTTAATCAAAAGACTTTTTAATTTATCTCCTCTTATAGGTACACTAAGATTTTTTAAGTTAGAATTTGTTTTTCTTTTAGTTAGATTGATATTTTTCCATTCTTTATTTTTGTTTCATCAACTTACCCAATGCAGTTCGTCAACTTATCAACGCTTATCTTTCTAAAAAAATTAGGACTAAAAAAATGTGTTTAGCTAGAGCTACAATATTTTGTAGGTTAATTACTACGACAAGTAGAGTTCAAAATATTAATAAATACATATTTGTGATAAAAAAGCATGTGTAAATTGGATACTAGCCTTAAGTTCGCCAACTTACCCTCCTTTCCCCTATTTAGAGCGCAAAGTGTCACTGCTGATTTTGAAAGATTGCCGCGCTCCGTTGACAAGTAGACCGGCAACATTCTCCCTCAATGGGCA
>CALNHX010003950.1:0-137891 GCA_940337035.1 Agriotes lineatus | reverse complement strand
ATTTGCTACAAAAAAGCATGCACTACTACATTTGTAAGCGGTTAAATTTGGAAAATAAACCGTGTATAAAAAGTTGTAATCTGTTTGGAGTGTAAAGGGTTGCGAATTAAACTAAAAGGGGGAAAGAAAATTGATGTGGTGATAGTGCCATATGCAATACAGTCATAATATACAAAAGCAATTTCTGGAATTGGATGCAGAACATTACATCATATGAATTGGATAGCAGGAAATGGTTTTACTGCAAGTGGTTTACGTCGAGATTGTTAGCAGAGTGAGCGTCTTTTTCATCTAATGGAGTTCTAATTCGCCAAGCTTGTTATTGAAGTGACATCTTGTAACTTCCATCTAGTCGAGGTTTGTGATACTAGGTCGTCGGTGGCTGGAGAATTTTGAAAGAAAGACGTGGAAGTTTTCTGATCAGTTTTTGGCAGTTCTGTTGGAGGAAAGTGGTAGGTGCCTTGTCGTGTTTGGCTGGGAAGTCTTTGCGGTTCCTGGTGTTTGGTTGAGTTCGTACTGGAATTTGTCTGGACGTTGGGAGATTTCTGTGAGACTGCCGGATGCGTTTGGCTTGGTAAAGGAGAGTATCGAGGTCCATGGACAGGTGACAGGCTACAGGTGTTTATATAAAAACTGAAAGAAAATATAGAAAGAGTGAAGTGAGGTAATTTTAAAGAGGGGAATACTTACTATTTGATATTTATTGAATGACAAGTAATGTAACGAGGAGGTATTTGTAATTTAGTTTGCACTTACATAATTTGAAGTGACATTGACACACCTACAAGTTGTCACGAAATTAAAAAATAATTTTTCGGGAATAAAAGCACCCTTGATTATGAGCGAATACGACCTATGTTTTCAGTTAAGAGTAAATGTTTTCTACCGGAGCTAGAGATATTTAATAATATTGGTAATTCATAATTTATAAAAGGGTAAATGTGTTACTTAAATTTATTTTCAAAGTAAATTGATTGAAAATAAACTAAAGTATAGCAAAAGTCAGATGTAATAGCTAAAGAATAATAAATATTGTTGTAACAACCAATTACATACATAAAAACCATTATAGCATAGTCAATTATAACAAAATTGACTATTTCAAAAATTCAAATGAACACTTAACATGGATATTTTAACGTGCAGTAGGATCCTTGCTACATTTGACAGAAGCAAACATAAGAGTTGAAGAGGCGCGGCAAGAGCTGCAGTCGGTTTTAGGTTACAGTGAACTAAAAAGTATTTTGGTGAAACATTTAAATACTTGATAAATTACTGTTGGTAAACACTCTTGTCAATATTTAAACTTATTAATTTCAATAACAAAGTAAAACATTAACGTTACACTATGAACTTTTAACAGTCACGTTAAATAATACTAACAAAATAAATTACCTGCAAGATTTTGAGGTAGGGGCTAACTATAGAAAAATTATATTTTTAATTAAAACAACTTTACATGCTTATTTTGCAAAACCTGCTTTTAATAAAGAAGGGCAACGCAGAAAATTACAAAATCAACACAGAATCTGTTAACAAATGATTTATTAACAACTGGACTTGACGTAACTTTAACAATTTTTAGTTTTACATTAAGCGGTGTAAAAAAGGTAGCCAAATCCACTTTGGAACTTAGCAACTTCTTATAGTTTGTAGAACCAGGTAGTTCCTTGACAGGAGATGGAATTTATTTTCGTAGATAGCTTGAGATGGCCAGGCCCAACCATCCCGTTACAGACATTTTTCGCCTTCGTCAACCACTATCAATGAATACACTCTCATTGCTAAAAGTATATTGATTTAAAATTAATATTACAAAGTTTATATACAGAAAATGTGGGCCGTGTTTTTAACCCACTATTAAAAATTACAATCGCATGCATTTAGATAGCGTAATCGTATATACATTATTGTTTGTAACCTGACCTACTATCGAGAAAACTGCACACCTTGTCAAAGCGTTCGCTGCGATACGTCGTAACCTGGCCTAGTGCGTTTGATAAACTGCAAAGTCTGTTTGTAAACACGGAATTGACACGCTTTTTAATAGTTTTGTAACCCAGTTGCGGGTGTTTTGTATTTGCCCAATTTTACTTTGTTTTTACGCTCTTAATGCTAAACCCATGTTTAAACAAAGTTTGAACAAGCGGGATTGGTTTAATATACTACCGTTAAATTATTTCAAATGAAATTCTTATAGTTGATATATTTTTCGACTTTCAGTTATGCTTCGGGGGCTGTATGTAGTAAAAAAATATATCTAGAAATTTTACTGTGCAAAATACCCATTATAAATTTGTAAAAATGAAATCGAATTACATTAATAAAAGCTTTTAATAAAAACTCTAATTTAAGTATAACGTACAAGATGGTAATTCGGTGCCCTAGTAAGAAAATCTCAACCGTTTTATCAATTTTACTTAACCGTTGCTACGTTACGCTCGTATATGTTCACTGAAAGTCCAGTCAAATAGGAACAAATTTCGACGTTTGAAGGGAAATAATCGATGAAGTTTTGAAAATTGGCAAAGAGGTTTATTCAGGTGTACTATTGGACAACAAGCAATTCAAAATTAAATTCATCAAAGTAAAAACAAATCACGTACTATGTGACATTTGAACTACATGCTATTGAACCAATCTTTGCAAATATTGATAAACAGCAACTAAACTAATCATTCAAAGCCAGTTTCATGTAAACTTTGTTTTTTAATTTAAATTATGTAAATAACTAAAAACAACTGCTAACAATTGGAAATAACTAGAGTTTCCATTTCATTTCGCTACAATGCTGCAAAGACAATTCTAAAAAAATTTAATCAAAGAAGATGCTGTATGTGGCCACCGCCGACATCTCTAGACAGCTTAACTCTTTTTTTCAGGGCATTGAAAACATTGTTTAGCACTCCAGGAGTATTATTGATTTCTTCAATATGATACACTATCCTCTGTCGAAGGTCATCCAAATCAACGATAAAGGTTTTAAAAATCAAATTTTTAAGATTTCGCCACAAAAAGAAATCCCAAGGGGTCCAGTTGCATGATCTAGGAAGAAATATAACGGGCGTATTTAAACTTATGATTCGGTTGCCAAAAAATTTAACATGCGTTTTGTCATTAGAGCTAGCGTTTAATTATCACTAGTTATCTTTCCTCGAACCTCAAAGGTAAACTACGCTGAAAGCTTTTTCCGGTTTTAGCTTCAAAACTTTAAATGTATTCGTAGAATAGCTATTATACAAGTGCACAATGTCTTACTTTAGCTGGCGCGCCTATTTAAATAGACGAGCGACCGTTAGGGAGCTAGGCAAGCCCCCGAAAGAGCATTAGGTACGTGTAGCATACACAGTTTTATGTTCAACTGCTAAAATAGAAAAAAAATCTGTAAATGGGTTTACACCGAACTTCCCTCGCTGGAATTATATCAATTTGCAAATTTAAAAAAAAATATCCCGTTGGGTTTGAACCCGCCGCATCTGCAGAGCGATCATAACTGCATCGATAAGTCGAGCTGCGCCATCGACCCTCATTGAAACGAGTGCGGCGCGCACATCTATTTAACGGAACAGGATTATTGTTGAAACGTTTCGACCCTTTTGTGACATTATCCTGTATCTGTTGAGTCCTATTTTCGGCAAGTGTAAAGCCTGACCTATGTGAAAATTATTACTTCCTTCTATTTAAAAATTGTCGCAAAAATAAACAACATTTTATTAGTAAGGTGCTTACCGAGTATATATTTGTCTGAAATTTTCACGGTTTCATGTCAGGTATATATATATAATGTGTGTGCAAAATATTATATTCCTTCGACAAATAGTTTTTAAGTTATACCGTCAACAGACAATCAGACAGACGGACAGACAGACAGACATGTTATTTTCAAATTGTAAGGCCACCCTAGTTTAATTTCGTTTTCATCGCTTGGCTTCATGCTTAAGTGGTAGTTAGGCGCTGCCTCTCCGACTCACGTTCACAATCACGTTATGAGGAAGGGTGTTATTCCCAAAAAGGTTGGTGCCGGATATGCTTAATTATTTACTCGTCGTATTATGAGTCACTGTGAGTCATGCTTGCCGTTTGTGTGTATCTCGATGAAGTCCAAGCCACTAGGTGGGTTTTTGTCTATTCGCGACCCCAATTTTTTTCGACTCTGTGCATGGGGCGTTGGTGCAGACATCTTTTTCCCGAGTAGGTAGTCGCCATTTAACGCTCTCCAAAGGCAACTGCTTGTTTTCAGGTACTTGCTAGGCCAACAAGCAGATAACGGACGCCTTCCGTCAGCGAAGAGACTGCGAATTGCTCACTAAGCCAGAATTGTACTTACTTTGCATGTAATAACAGACTGAATTAGAATAAAGTGAAATGAACTTTTAAGCTAAGTGTCAATACAATTAATACATTTGTGTCATTGGGCGCATATTAGATCAATTTGAAGTTATATGTTTAATACTAATCAAGTATACGCTATACGCTCTATTATAGTTCAACTAAGGGCTGTAACACGTTAAACCATTAAGCCTTGTAGATTTTTTGAGTTCTATTGTATACAGTGACGTTATTTAGGGTGTTGATAATTTTGTATTTTTATGTGTAGGAGAGCTGATTGTGTTTTATTCTATGTGGGTGTCAATAAATCGACTGTAATAATTTGAGTGGTGTGTTTTCTTATATTTTTCTGTAAAGTAACTTATCGGAAGAGTTCTAAAGAAAGCAACACTAGAACTGACAGGTACACTTGTGCTCATAAAAATGGAATACACTTACTGTTGCACTGATGTGAAAAGTCGTATTATTCGCGTTATTAAATAAATTTTTATACGATATCTTTATTTAACTATTTTCTTGTAACTTAATACAACAAACAATTTCACTTTATCGATGTTTCAAACCAACCGGTATTACAAAATAAAATATTACAAAAAACAGTCTAACAGTAAGTGTATTCCATTTTTATGGTAAACCCCTTGCCTGCAGGAACTACTGTTTCCTGTTGTTTCATGATGCGTGATTTCAGTAGAACGACAACCGAATAATCCTCAATTACGGATCACAAGTGGTACCTAAATTAGCAATACTTATTTTGAGCTAGTACACACCCACATACTTCTTATCGTCGAGTCGACTCTTTTTCCCGATCGCAAGTGAGTCGGGGCAATTTGTTGTTGCGGGGTGGCTTGATTTCGTACGGTAATGATTATTTTGCGTTTAGTATTAGTTTGTTAATTAATGTCGTAATCTAGTAATTACCTCTGTGAACAAACGGCCTTGTTATGAGATTCGTTTATCATTTTATCCTGTAACAATTATGAATGCCTTTCTGTGCATTATTGTCGTCCTTGCGAATAAACTTATGTTGATGTTTTTTCCATTCTGTGGAAACCCCTTACCTTTTTTTAGTCTGTTTTACGTCGCAGCTCATCTGCTGCGCGTGGTTCGACGGAGCATGACACGGAAAGTTGCTGAACCTAGCGACATTATACCTTATATTAGGTTGTTATTGCTCATAACTAGTAAATAAATCTACTACGTGTTCTTTATGCCTTCATTTTGTTTGAGCTAATGTTACACTTTACCTAAAAATTGTGTAATTACTTAAAACAACAAATGGTGATTTTAACGGCAAAACCGATATTTTTGTATTAGCACAACACCATCCAGATCATAGCGAGGGTATTTGTTGGAACTACACGTTATCTAAATTGATGCCGGTAGTAGAACAAAAATGCACTATATGGTGTGCAACTTTTGATTGAAATCAAATCTCCTCGCCCGATAAAATTCACACACCCACCTAATAATCTAATTACTATTCTTTTTCTTTAAAAATCAAGTGGTACAAAATAAAATACAGAATCTAGACAAAGAAGAAGAATGTGTGTCTAAACTGGATTGCATATTGGTTAGGTCTTGAATTCAAACTGACTATACATAAATATTTAACAGTGATTTGCGACTGAAGAAAGATTTTTGCATGTGTATCGTAAAGAAGGTAAATAATTGCAGGTTCTGCAGCTTTTATGGAATAACCAATATTGCCCTAAAGGGAATATATAGGTTTTTTTACTTTTATATTCAATAAAAAAGTATACTATATTTTTATAGACGCAAGTTACTTCAATTAATGTACGCTCTTTGAACTTTTCTTTTAGAGAAAGATGCACTTGGAGGGAAGGAACTGCGGTCTCCTGAGGTATACTAATTTAAACTTGGAGGTAATTCAGCCCAGACAGTAAAGCGTTCCAAGTGTAGCAAAATTTTAAATGTTTCAAAATTGGAAAAAACTTTGCCGACGTGTATAAATTTGATAATATTTAATCTAAAGTCGAAATGTGGGGTTAAGAGAGGTGGCGAGCATTTCGACGGACAGTTCTGGTTGAGAGACCGTGACCTCGCCACAAGCACACAAAGTAAATACAGAAGCAAAATTGAAATATTCCAGCGCCGTTGCCGTCGAGCGCAATACAACCGCTGCAGGGAGGGTTAAAGAGAGCAAAACACGAGCAAAGAAAGACACGGAGCAAAGCAATAATAAACAATGCCGTGAAATGAGCAACAGTGCGGATCCACAGGTAGGTTCGCGTCGTGGGGTCGTCGGGGGGCCGCAGGAGCGCCTGGATCGATGATGGAACTCGACGCCCACACAATGCGGCCGACGCGCGCGACGCGAGCGACCTCCGACGCCGATTCATCGTCAGCATTTTTCCGTTTTCTAGTGGTAGCGCTACATGGTGCGGCAAGATCATAGGAGTTCAAGAACATTTAAATTATGCCCGTTTCTTAGGGACTAGCACGCTGCAAATGCTGTTAAGCGAAGGAGTTCCACTTCATTCACTGCATCGAGTCAGTAAGATCTGCAACCCAAGTTACACTATCAGCTGTAACAGAAGATCGCTAATATGACAGAAAATTGAAATTAGAGAGGCATGACCTTTTTTTTGTCTTTATGAATGTCATAATCAATGTGTCATGTCTTTATATACAGGATATTTGCGAAGTACGTGTAGAAAATTGACTGGCATGTTAATTGGCTTATTCTGAGACAAAAGTTCCTACGAGTATCAATATCGGTTCGCAAGTTCTTCATTTTCAAAATGCAGGGTATGGAATTTGAGAAAAAATTTTTTGTTACAATGTGCTGTTTTTTATAAAAATTAGAAAAATGAAACCGTGTGCTGCCATTTTTAACATTTTTATTAGGTATACCAGGTATTTTTGAGCGTGTACGTAATTCAACGAGACGAAGAGCTGAGACGTACGTACAGTGGCGGAATAAAAAAAAAGCGCACAACTCTTGAAATCATTTTGCGCCATTCTTGCCTAATGTGATTTGTTCTTTTTGTGCTTAATATTTCTGACTTGATATTTTAAAAAATATTAAGGTAAAATAAAAACTTATAATAAAATTAACACGTAATATAGAAGAAACACCACTTAGTATTTTACAGCTGCTCCATTATTTGCCACTACACCCTGCAACCGTTTAGGAATTGATATGATACAAGATCGGATGTAGTCTGGCGAAAGCTCATTCCAGATTTCCTCGATTTTATCAGATAATTCTTGAACATTTGCAGGTATAAAATTGGCGTCATACATTTTTTTCACAATAAAACCCCATACGTTTTCAATAGGGTTTCAGTCCGGGCTTTTAGAAGACCATGGTAAACGAGTCACGTTATTTTTTTGAAACCAGTTTTGAACAGTTCTAGATCTATGAACGGAACAATTGTCATATTAAAATATAAAGTTTCTTTCAGGAACATAATTTCTGACGACGGAAGGAAAATATTTTCGAGAATTGCAATATAATTTTCACTAGTAAACCGACCCTCAATTATCCAACAAACGTCTGGCCCTTGCATATTAAAGCCCGATTCACATTTTTAGTGCAAAGCACATGCCAGGCACGGGCACTGCACGGGCTCGGCAAGAGCAAGGATTTCTTCAAGCATTCACACTGCGGCGGGTTTCAGTCGTTCTTTAGAGCTTTTACAATATGTTGTCAACTTTAACATTAATAAAAAAATCTTTAATTTTAGACGAAGAAGATAAAGAGGACTTTATAAAGTGATGCCAAAAAAGAAAACGACGTTTTTGGGTACATAATATGCTAAAAAGTCGTAACAAAGATGTAAAAAATCATACAATTCTTCATTTTTGTGTACATATTCTAGTAGCATTTTACTCATCTCCGCTGCAAAAGTTTGTTTCTGCTAACACCTCATTATTTTGTAGATTTCGCCTATCGACTGCCCGGTTGAGTATTCACACAAAACTTTTTTTTGCGAAACGGGCTCGGCACGTGCTCGGCAAATATTGTTCGAAAGAAAACCCACGTGCAAGCGCCGTCGCTTGCCGAGCAGGTGACCGCCTAGTGTGAATGCCCCCCGACAAAATGCATAAGCTTTCATGAGAAATAAATTTTGCCGAGCGCGTACCCTGCCCGTGCATGGCATGTGCCTTGCACTATAATGTGAATCGAGCTTAATCCATGCCCAAACGTTGACTGCGAATCTGCCACTCTTTCGAGATTTGCTTGTATAAGCCTCACTGTATCTTGAATTTGGCGGTCTGTAACCTCGAACGCAACCATCGTATGAAGACTGGAAGACTTTATCATCAGTAAAACTTACAGTTTCCCAGAAATTTAAATCACACGGTAGAAATTCCAATGAAAAACCCATTCTCTGATCTTTATTATCTGCAGTTAGGAAAGGCCTCTTTGCAGCTACTCTACTTCTCAGCTCAGAATCCTGTCTTACTCTACATCATTACTGTACATTATGTTGGAAGGTGGTAATTTTCAACAGTTTCTTTGATTTGCTTGTTTCGTGAAAACTCTGTTTTCTCCTACTTTGAATTATTGATGTTTTAATATCACTAAAACCGGCTGATAACAACAAATATGTATACCGAATTGACAAACACTGATGACTTTTAAAATAAAAGTTTAAATTTTCCGCGTTTACGAATGTTTATAATTTTTCTACGGAGTATACTTGTGAAACAGACCTAGCCCCAGCCTCCCCTATTCGGGGTTTTGTGTACTTGGTGGCATTTTAGTAGTCTAGTAAAATTAGCTGGAAAAATTTAACTTTCAAGAGAAAATAGTAGCATTTCTTCTTACTTCACTCGTCTAAATGACCAAGGAAGTATTGTAATCACCTTTTGAGATTCCTTCAGATTTTCACGTTTCAAGGTTTTTAGATGACAAAAAACAGGTTTTCTCAATTCCGCCTGTCTGTCGGTTGTTGGTATAAATTAAAAACTATTTGTTTGAGGAAGACGGCATTTTGAATGCGGATTATATAGCATTATATACCTTCCTGGCATAAAACAGGGTAATTCAAAAATAGCGAATTTACTCTGGAGGGGTTGTTGGGGACTACTAGCGGAGTACGTGAAAAATAACGAAAAACATCTTTACAATCATTCCTCTGAAATATTAACAGCTGAAGATGCATTTTGAAATAAGTTTTTTGAATTGGGATGTTTAATAACAATAATAATCTTCGATTCAAACGTTGATTTTTAAAAAATATTGGTAAATAGCTTATTTCAAAATACATTTTCAGCTGATATTTCAGAGGAATGATTGTAATAGTAATTTACGTTATAAGTCCGGTAAACGCAAGTTTACAGTAGCGAGTCCAAACGTTTCGGGACGAGGCGACGTAGGAGCCGAGTCTGGAATGTTGAGACGAGCTACTGTAAAAGTTTACCGGACGTATGTCGTAATGCGTTTTATTTCATACTGCAATTATTAGATTTTTACTTAAAACTACAAAAATTTTTTTTTTCAATTGAAAATGATAAATAGTTTGATTATTGATTTATTTCATTTGAGTCCGGTAAAATATTTTACCGGACCTGTTTATTTGATTTGAGTCCGGTAAAATGTTTTACCGGACCTGTTTATTTCATTTGAGTCCGGTAAAATGTTTTACCGGACCTGATACCGTAAAGCCTCATTTTCCGGACTAAAATCATTAACTTAAACATGGGTTTTACGATGCAGTATGAAATAAAGATTTTTTTTTAAATTTTTCCCGTGCTCTGCTACTAGTCCCCAACAAACCCTCCAGTGAAAATGCGCCATTTTTGAATTACCTTGTATACAGTGTCCGCCAAAAAGTCGGCATAATATGGGAAAATTTTTGATTTTTGATTTAAAAAAAAACTTTTTATGTCAATAGTTTGTGCTTGTCTAAAAACCTATTTAACCCCTATCACATATACTGAGTGATTTTTACTTGTTTAATAAATGGAGTTTTTCGAAATTGTCAAAATCCGAAAAGTGCTATTTTTCGGAAATTAAATAAAACTTCAATGAGATTTTTTTAGAGTGTGTTATTTTTAGCTAACTGAACAATCCCAAGGGGATTTTTTTTAACTTTAGCTAAAAATAAATTTTTCAATTTTTTAAATATTTTTCAAAATTTCACATATCAAGACTTAATGTTAAAATTCAAAATTTTTTATGTGAACACTAAAGATTTATAACTGGGAAAATAATATAAAATGTTAATTACTTCTATACATTTTTTATTATTTACCGAAAAGTAGTATGTTTGCATAATTTTTACGTTTTTTATGCAAGGCGCTTTTTAGGTTAAAACATTTTTCAATTCTAATCAATATCTATTTAAATGGCTTCTAGAAACTTAAATCTAGCCCTGCTAATGAATTACTGTTACAAAAATCCTGTAAATGTTCTTTTACCGTTGTCTAAATGAGGAGATTTTTCTTTATCCAATTACATGTTTTAAAAAATATCCTCATTTAGATAACTGTAAAAGAACATTTGTAGGATTTTTGTAACAGTAATTCATTAACAGGGCTAGATTAGAGTTTTCTTGAAGCCATTTAAAAAGATACTAATTAGAAGTGAAAAATGTTGCCTTGCATAGAAATAGTTAAAAAATAATGCACACATACTACTTCTCGGTAAATAATAAAAAATCTAAAGAAGTAATTAACATTTGATATTATTTTTTTCCAATTATAAATCTTTAAAGTCTTCACAGTAAAATAAATATGAAATTTTTAATATTAAGTCTTGATATGTGAAATTTTTTTATTAAAGTTAAAAAATAGGGGTTTTCTGGCCTTCAAATTGTTCAGTTAGCTAAAAATAACACACTATAAAAAATCTCATTAAAATCTTACTTAATTTCCGAAAAATAGCACTTTTTGGATTTTGACAATTTCTAAATAAGTACAAATCACTCGGTATATATGATAGGGGCTGAATAGGTTTTTAGACAAGCACAAATTAAGGACCTTAAAAGTTTTTTTGAAAAATGAAAAATAAAATCTGTTCCCATATTATGCCGACTTTTTGGCGGACACTGTATATAAGGTGAGCACCTTAAAAAGGTTAATTCTGCTTATTTTTGCTTTAACTCAAGAAGTATTACTTAAGTGAAAGTCATATTTAGCACATATAGCTCAGGTTTTTACCCTTGAATATTTTAGAACCAACATACATATAGATACAGGGCAAGCATCTTAGTAAATAATTTTTGGTTATTACTTCTCTCGTCTAAAATACGTTAACATATTTTTACCCCCAGTTTAACTTGATCTTTAAAATTGTTCAGTGTCTCAACGTCCACTTGCGAGAAAAGTTCTGAGTACAGATCTTTACAGATTAATTTTGCTTTAACTGAGAAATACATAAAAGTAATTATTTGCACATCGCTCAGGCTTTAGCCTAGACGAAAATGGGACCCTACAGATACAGGATAAATGTTGTAAGAGACAAAAAGGGGCAACGAATAAGTGCGTTGTGTTTAATGGAGCTGCATCGTATAGATCCGAAAGGTCTCGTTTGCATATTTATATACAGCAGACGTGTTATACTTTTGGCACATCTCGGTAGTGACCGAAAGAAGCGTTGTATGCAGCAGACGTCTGGAACCTTAATACGTCTGCAGTTTACCACCTCTCACCTCGCATAACCAGTTTGATAATTAACCTTTTTGTTATAATTTCTTGCTGATCGATTCGATTTTAAAATGAGATTACCAAGTGGTTATTGTTATAAAAGTACTAAAGATAAAAATATCTTGCTGGGCAATATAAAGTCAAAGAAAGATGTGGAAGTGAGCTAATATAATCTGTGTTTGCATGTTTTCTCAGAACATTCTTTTGTTGCAACTGCGATGTTGTCAAGGAGCAGCTGTTTAAGCAGCTGATTTGAAAACAATTATTTTTTGGCTTTGCTCGGTTATCCAAGAGAAATGTAATCTTGGTTGATGATTGCCAAAAAAACGCGTACAAGGGTTAAATTGATTTATTCTAAAGCATGCAACCTATCCACATAAATATTTCTTTTGAAGGGCAACGTAGGAATAATATCCGAAAAATGCATGTGTAGATTTTTCCAGAAAGTATTATTTATTCGTTATAGCAATAACTGTTTCAAATACACCTTACGTATACCTACACCTAATTCTTACATTTTTGTCTAGAAGTGGGTGTTTGTTCTTCAAACAATCAGTAAAAGAAATTTGGGCCATAGAAAAAATATTTGAAGTTTCGAACACTGCCCCAAGAGCTGTCACTTGAATACTACAACAAAAGTAAACGCTGATTTCAAAATAAAATATAAAAAGTCAAGAAACATTAATTGTCCCGCACAACTGTTATGGCTATCAAGAAAACCTTCAAAAGTAATTATAAGAAAATCAGAAACTCCTGTGACGTCAGAGCGTTATTGGATAGAATTTAAATCGAATCATAATCATCGACTGAATGTTGTAGAAGAACTTCGTAAGAGACCTCTGGGAGCAGAGGGTAAACAGCACTTCGTAGACTTTTTCAACAGAAGTTACTCCGCAGCTACAGCGTACCACAGATATTGTATGGAAAAAATCGAACAACTCGGAGACGAATACGAAAATTTGTTGTACGACAGGCACTACATCCCGACAAAAATTGAAGTCTTCAATTTATAAAAAAAAACAATTCAAAGAAAATGGTGCTGATCGAATAGGAAGTAATATCCTCCTGAAGCTCGAAGAAACGTTCACTCTTCATAGAAATTAAGCTGTAACAACAGCGAACGACAATTACGCTGTATCTATTTGTACTCCTCTGATGCAGCATGTCTTAGTAATTCCGCAACCAAACGAAGTCATATTTGTCTATGCATCGTGTAACTGTGATGTGTATGATCACAGAATATATTTTTTGCAATACAAAGCGCAGCGGGAGAATTGCCTGTTGGTTGCCTTTTGTGTAACTGTAAAAAACTGATATTATTACAAGCAGCGTATACTAGATTTACTATTCAACAAAGTCTCAAAAGCAGTTGCTGCTAGATGTTTACCTGAATCAACAGATAGTAAAATGATTGTTGAGCCAATCAACATTGATTTCTTGGTATTTTCTGTGAGCAGTGAAAAGATAAAACCTATAAAAATTGTGTGGAAGTTCAAACTTGCACATGTATAGTTGATTGCAAATAAAAGTGGGACAAGTCTTGAGACAACTTTTTGCGTTTTTAATAAGGTGTGAAACTTTCTCTAACTTATATTTCCGTAGGTAAATACATAAAATATTATTAAAGATAGAAGCATAAGAAAAGGAACATAATTACGAGTATTTAATATGTTATTGTACTTCATATTACAATATTACATATTAGCTGTCCCAGTTTTATTTGCAATCAGCTGTACTTGTCAAATTGGTTTTAATGGAAAATATTGCAGACATCAAGGCGCTGTTGAGCAGAAATACAGTATTTTAAGTGCAATAAATATCCTGTCCTATGTGACTAGATTGAAGCTTTATCGGGTCGCAACTGGAAAAGAAGCAAAGAAAGAAATCTTTCTTCCTCTGCAAGATGAGAGTCATGTGGTTTTGGAAGGCATTGGACCTCTAGGCTGTAGTGAAGAACTTGATTTGGAAGACTCAGTGGAACGGCTGGAGTCTGAGGCACTGTTAGTGGAAAGCGAGGTGGAAAAAAAAATAATGCGTGTGCATCCATTTTAAAAACCAAATTGATAGAACATTGCAATTCCGCTCTTAAAAACATCGAAGAAGATCCAGAGAATTTTTGTCCAGCAGTAGAAGCATGTTTGAATAACATAAAAAATATACTTCTTCCAAGATTTCTCTTCTATCTGCCCTTCGTGCGGCAAAAGTGTATAGAATATTTTTTATTGGAAGTGTAATTTCCTTTTAAATTTTTTGCTTCGATGCACTCTTTGGTAGTTAATGGGTAAAAATTAGTGCTACTACCAGTCTTAGGGGTGTTTTTCCAGGGTAGGGGTGTGTGCGTCATCGTTTAGGCAGAAACATTTTTTGATATTTATTTCTAATGCCATGAATAGCAGAAAAGAAAAGGTTAACAATTTTTTATCTGGAAAAAATAGTTATGTATGGTATAAATGAATAAAGAGACATTTTATCCATAAGGGGAAAACTTAATTTCCCCGAATGGATAAAAGTTCTTTATCTTACAGTAGCACCTATTACCATACATTATATAACTGTTTTCAGTGACTAAAATGAAGTTTTGTTCACTAGTGACTAAAATTAAGCTTTACTCACTAGTGCGTGTAAGTTTTACTCACTAGTGCGTGTTTATCGTAACTATATATTGTCCGTTTGGCGACATATTCTGACGGCGCAAACTATTTAGGCACAAGAATTGCTACTGTAAGATAAAACGTCGTATATCACACGTGGGCAAAATGCCAATATACGCTCGTGAGAAATTGTATCGCTCTCTCACTTATAATATAATCTACTATTATTCAAGTGTGGTATATATATTTTTTCAAATACCTATATCTAATTATATAAATAAGTTTTAAAAAATAAATAATTTTAAATAAGTAATCACATTATCTGACTGTGTGCTAGTTACTAAGATACACATATGTATTTTGTTAGTTGCTATGGATTATGAACAGTTTTATTCACTAGTGGATGAAGTAGCATTTTATCCACTCTCATCATTAATATGTTACTTTATCATGGAGATTTTAATAGATAAAGCTCAACTTTCGAAGTTTTCAAAAAGTAATTTTTTTTTATTTAACTGGAAAAGGTACTTTTCACTCGATGGGCGGTATAAAATGCATTACACCGCCAAACAATGTTTTGAATCAAGAAATTGCCATTTTTGGTATGCATTTTTATTGAAATCTACCTGTTTTTGAGTTATTGTGCGAGCACATTTTGTGCTGTATGTACCCCCCTCCCCAACTTTTGAAGTTCATTACGCATGACCTATGGACCAATGTGCATAGGATCTTTCTTATTGGAAATTGTATTTCCAATATTTCCAATTTTTGCTGTTCATTTCTAATGTCAGCGGGAATAAGAATATCAAAAAATAAAAACTGAACTAATTCTTCTCTAAAATCTTATTTTACTGGACTATAGAGCTTCTGCAGAACTAATTATGTGCATATGTTTAAATAAATAATATTTGCTCATTTAGATAAGGTATTAATGTTTTCAATAAATTGTTTGTGAATCTTTATGTAAAGATTCTCACGTTTTCGAGTAATTTGCCGTTGTGCCTTGTATGAGTGTTTTTCTTGATTATGCTGTAATGGGTGGCTCATGTACAGACTATTTTGATATTTTTTCAAAGAATTCTCTGTGAGCGTGTTCATGCGTTTAGTGTGTACTGTGAGCATATTCTTTTCATAACGAACCACTAAGAACTAGAACTTATTCGCAATACCTTATGTTGAAAGGTATGTATCCTTTATGGGTTTACTTTTGCAGTGATCCTCACACTACCGTATGTGTGTATTGATTAATGAACCACATTTTATTTAATATATTCTTTTTCCAGATGTCGATTACTCTATAACAGACTGCACAGCAACAATGTGCGTATATTTCTTCATGAGAATCGTGAAATAAACACATTAGCTAGTAGAATTATTATTTACTGCCGACGCGACTGCAGAAATACCAGGTGTCTTAATAGTAGATTATATTATAAGTGAGAGAAATGCATCATTATTTGCGAGTGAGAATTTTGAATCGCGAGTGCCCCAGCACGAGCGATACAATTTCTCACGAGCTTATAATGGCATTTCGCTCACGTGTGATATACGACTTTTTATCTTACAGTAGCAATTCGTATGCCTAAACAGTTTGAGGAGTTAGAATATGTCGCAAAACAGGCAGTATATAGTTACAGTAGCACCTATTACCATACATTATACAACTGTTTTCAGTGACTAAAATGAAGTTTTATTCACTAGTGAGTATAAAGTACATTATACAACTGTACTCACTAGTGAGTATAAAAATCTTCATTTTAGTCACTGAAAACAGTTGTATAATGTATAGTAATATCTGCTACTGTAAGATAAAAATAATTACATCTAGTATACTTTGAGTTTCCCACAATGCAATACCAATAACAATCTAGCGGCACATACAAATTGACAGGCAAACAAAATTCAAAACCTACTAGATGTAATTCTTTTTCAGACACCTGGTATCTTAAGAGCTGAAAGTGCATTCTTGTCGCTTGCAAAAGCGGCAAAAGCACTTTTAGCTCGAAATATAAATACTATTTTTTCAACGACTGAGTATATTATTAAGGCGACAATTTTTTGTAAAATTAGTGATCCAATGAAATTAACTCTTTTCTAGTCATGTGGACAAAATCAACCAATTAGATTATCCTGACATTGAAAACTACCCATGGGTTGTTATCACTTTGTGTATAGCGGTCAGTTCGGGTTGCTATGTTACGTCAAGTTTTTGACAGTTCGTGATAAATTATTTTAAGATGTCATATTCTTTTCATAATTGCACTTCCATTAAATAAATGTAAATAAATAGTTTCAAGGGCAAAAAATTGTCTAACCGAATATCCCTCGACCATTGGTAAATACTCAAGCACGTTGCTTTTAGACAACAGCCCTCCGCCGCTGTCGTCGGGCTGTTTCCAAGCAACGTGCTTTCGGAAATTGCAATAAAATTATTTCGTAATTATCACTGTCCTTGGGATATTATAGCTGAGAAAAATCTACTTTCAATGTCAGTCATGGAAAATGTACTTTTTAATGCTCGGCTGGACTTGTCTGCTTCGCAAGCTCGGCAGCTAAACCGTCCAGCTACGCCACATAAAGTATAACTTTTGCTCCTAATAACATAATATACTATTACTTTTTAAACAAAAAGCATGAGCTTGACGTGAAATGTAAAAGTGATAACAAAGATTTTAAATAAATGAGGATTTCTAGTATATATTTTTGTATAATCAAATTCTTGTGCGTTAAAAACTTCTAATATAACCACCCTCTTTAGAAGAGTGTACCTAACTCGGCAAGGAAAGATTTAAAAGAAAAAGTTTCTATTCAAAAATTTTATGTTGTAACGTTCTTTATAGCCTACAGAAATTTGTCGGTGTTATTCTGATACGCCCTGTATATTTATTAAAACATTACGTGACTTGTCTATATTTTTTCGAAAAGGTAAAGCTACCAAGGGACGCCTGGTATGATTCCTATCGAAGCCGTTATTCTATGGAAGAACACTTGAAATATGTCAATAATGTGGGAACCTTTATGAAAAAGCTAGATGACTTACGATGTCTGTAGACTTATACTAAATAAGTGACGTAGCTTTGCAGATGATTTATTGACAGCTTTTCCTAATTATCAAATGTATCATACAAAATTGATTCTTGCAGTTAACATAGAGAATTTTATTTCAGCGGTATCACAGCACATCGTTGTCGCGACACTATCGCTGGAGTCGATGCTGTAATTGATTGGGAAACAATTAGTCACTCCGGAATTCAGATTGTTAAAAAGGATTATTGTTCAGGCTTACAGGATAATAAATCTCTTTTTGAGAAATTGATAATGAAATCCATTAAAAGGCACGTAATTCTATACTGCGTAGGTAGCTTCTACAGGTAAATTATTAATACAATTAGAAAATAAACGTATCTGTTGCATTCTGACTAAGAATATCAGTACACGCTGAAAGAATCTCGTAGTGATAGAAGATTATGTGAACGACCGTTAGAAAAACGTTTGTGGGATGCATACTAGTAATACACTTTACGAGATTATCTATAAACGTTTGAAACCAAATAAATTTTATGTTAATTATGTAATTCGCCACAACCCAATACTAAATAGATCTTCTGAATCCCCAACATCTAAGAAAATGTATTGCAGAAAAACGGCCTGGAAAGTTTTGCATAACATGACAACGAGACTTCCAATAACTTCAAAGTTGCAGCAGGTGCAGTTCAAAAAGCAGGATTTTAAGTTATAGGCCACTCATCTTCTAGTACAAACCTGGCTTCCAGCGACTACTTCCTCGCAGGAATGAACTCATTTTTCTTAGCTTAAGTGGAAACATTTCGTGAAAAGGATGCAGTAAAAAAACGTTAGGATTTGTGTACAAAGCTCAATGAAACCTATTCTGAAAATCAGTAAATGCGATTAAAAAATAATTTTACCCTTTCCAATTTATTAATTGTTAGCCATTGTATCAAAAGACAAAAATAACTTTTTCCCTGCTAATTTTGAATTATTTTCTCGATTCCGAATTACGATTCCGCCTGTATTGAGTATTTCGAATTATTCGCACGCAGTCAGCAGTTTTAAATGCACTCATTATGTGTTATTGCTGTTGCGGGTCTATTGGCACGCTAGAGGGGCCACACACGTGTTTCTTATCGACCCGTCTGGAGACGTGAATTTGTTGTAGAAGAGCTTACGTTGAGCCAGAATAAAGACAGTGGTCGTGTGTGTTCTGAGAGAGCGAGTAGGAAGTTTTGCCGCCGCTGCTTGTCAAGTGCGAGGTGGTCCGCGCGCTTTTTTAGTGTGACGTGACCCGGCGTTGCAAGGACCAACAAGTTCGGCCACGCTCCCTTCGGGGTGGCGTAGGCGAGACTTACGTTTGTTTATTGCGTGATTACCGGCTAACGTTTTGTTCCCTTGTGTGTGTGTTCCGTATGTTCTAATCCCGCTATTCGAACGTCTGTCGTTGTGATGCAAGTTTTGTGTTTCGCATTTAATGGACTCACTCTACTGCACGTGGTAGCATTGGTTATTGGGGGTTATTGGGTCCCGAGTGCTGTAGCTTGAACAAGCGTCCACGTTCGATCAGCAGAGTTAAGCAACGCTGTCTCTGGTCAGAACTTGGATGGGAGTACCACGGCTGCATCTCTCGGCGCCTCGTGGTACGGCTATCACGGAAAAAAGTTGGTCCCGGCGGTCATACAACATCATGACAGTCGTTAGTGGGGTTGGAAGTCCTCATAACTGCACAGCGACGCCTATAATTGGCCTAACGGCTGATGGCTGAGTGCAAATTAAATTTAAATTTAAAATTTAAATTTAAACTTAACGTTGTTATTTGCCGTTGTGAGCTTTGGAATTTTCGTATCGTGGGGCGGCAACCCCTAAAACGTCGTTTGGCGTACTCTCAGTGAAAACTCAGTATCGGCTTATCACGTTTTGCGAAGCTCCCGTTTACCGTTGCTTACCGTCCTGCCAATTTTCCGCAGCGGGCTTCGATTGTGTCTCGTTAGAGGATAATTTCCATGGATGCGTCCCGTCGCTTTCCGTTGATGTGGTGCAGTCCCCCTAGGTGTCTGCTGCAGTGTTTGGAAAGAGACCGTGTGCAGTAGCATAGGACATCGATTATAGCTAAACCAAGCTTCTGAAAGGTATCGTAATATTGTAGTACAGTGCGAATTTTAGGTGTACCGAGTGTTTTGCCGAAGTGTCAGACAATTTGCGTGACGTTACAGTCATTGTTACATTTATTGTTTATCTTTGCGTTTGCTAAACCTTTTATAGTTGTTTACCTGTCAGTTTAATTCAGTACCGTCAGATTACATAATCCTGTTCAAATACGTAGTGGCAGATGAAGTACGTATCGCATTTGTACCATGTTTAGTTGATTATCGTCCTTTATTGCTGTTAATTCAGGCAGTGTTTTGAATAGTTCAATGTTAACACAGTTCACAAGTCACTTCTGTATTGGATGTCAAGTTTACCGCCTATGTACTAGATTAAGACGTTACGCAATTTAAATGGTTACCCTTTACTAACCCATTTCATATTTTTATGTAGCCTTTTCACTCATTCAAATAGTTTTGCTAATACATTTCATGTTTGTTTAACTGTGGTTTTCTTCTGATATTGTGCATGCGATTTGTGTATGTATTTTACAGCTGTAAAAGGAGTTTGGTCAGCTGTTGAAGTGAGTTCTTCGAAATGTAAGTCCGATGGTGTTGCACTTCGCTCGCTGGCCAGGACACTGCCAAGGTTATATTTAAAAGGTGAAAACATTATGCTTCCACTTTTCTTCGGTGGGTTCACCCGTGTATTTTTTCCTTGTAGGAATCGTGGTGGCGTACTAGCAATTAAGATCTGCTTTTCGTTTATTAGCCCGTTGTCCTGTGTTGGACCCCCCTCGCTCCACGGAAGTTAGTTGGCGACTCTTTTGTAACGGGCTGGGGCAGCGGTCCTGTGTAGTACATTCCCAATTTTGAGTTAGCTTACCCGCTAGTCGTTTAGCTTTGTTTGGTTTGTCGTAAAGCATGCAGTAGTGCTAAACAAAGTATCACTAATGATTGAGTTAAAATAATTAGGAAAATTATAGGATAACTTCCTATGTTGGTACACTTTCAGCGTTAGAGCAACAGGAAGCGAGAAATTGTTAAAAAACCGTTATCACCCCTTTTTTCCAATATGGCGAAAAAACAATTTCTCCCATCGATCCGAAAACTTAAAGTTGTTACGGTCTTAAACTGACTTTACGACACCGCACCGGCTCATATAACAACGAAACGGCCTGCGCGTGCCATAATGGACAAAATCGGGACGAAAGTTCTCCTAAGCCGCTACCCATGCCGCAACAAGATAGGCCGGCTAAGGCATCAGTGGAGCTGGGCGGGTCCTTAACGAGATTACCTAAGGGCAACGGCCAGAGGGTCGGTAAGTAACGGTAAAATAAAGAGGGCGCCACCAAGCCTGTCTTAACCCGAATAACCGGGCTTGGGCGGTTAAACGGGAGCGAAGTATTCAAGATACTCCGTCGATAAGAATTCTCATGAGCTGCAAGCTCAAATATCAATTTCGTGATCGCAAATACTGGAATGGTAATATTGGGACTCTTTGGGCCGCGACTGCGCAACCACCGGACCTACCTGCACGCTCTGATCTCTCACGTCTCGCCGTACACCAATATTTACACTGTAGAGGCGCTATCTGAAACAAAGCATGCACAGGTCGAATAGGAATAATACGTCCCTTAATTAAATAGGCGTCTATTGGTCGATAACTACATCTGGGCAGCAAATCGTGCCGCCAAGCTTATGTTATTTCTTACGCTAAGCACCAGCTAATGGACGCGCTATGCTAATAAACAACACACTATGGGTGGCCGGCCGCAGTGGGCTCGACACTTTACATATTAGAGTACAGTTTGGAAATACGCACTCCGGAGAAGGGCGCGTTAGTTCGCGATAACAGACGCCGACCTGCAAATGCAACGGGAGCAGTGTAGCTAGCAGCAAAGCACGACGCCGCACAAATGCGCGACGAATTAATTGAAGGCCTAACTCGTTAGGCAGCGGGGCAGCGTGACTGCAATATTTGACCAGGAAGAGGGGCTAACATAGCCTCACTAAAGTATGCGAATTTGGAATAGGTGCCAGCCCCTGCTACGTCGCCCACACAGTCGTTGGCTTCGGTTAACACCTGATAAGCAAAGCACAAAGCCCTCGCAAACATAAACAAAGGGCTCGAACAGATTAGGGCGCGCCAGGCTCCGCACGGCTAGGCGTTGATTCCATTTATGTATTATTCGGTACAATATAGCGAAGCGCGCGCACATAAAATTACAGAATTAAAAGTTCGCACAAACGTAACACCAAAACATAGGCGCAGAGTTCTTTAGCTATTTAGGCGATGAAACGCGAAACTCGCGCACATAAAATTACTAGCAGGCTACCAAAGTAGCGTCTTGAAGCATGGTGGCCTCAAGCCGGCACTAAAAGCCGCGACAAGCAAGCAAAGGGCATGCATCCGCCCACACAAAGTTGAGCACAAAAGCAACACCGCTCGCACAAGTGACAGTTAACATGTTTAAATGGTTGTAATTACAAATACCTTAGTCCGTAGACGGTCAATGAGAGTTGCGTGCATTCAGCTGGCAGAAGGCGACAGTCTGTGGCAGCTAAATCGCCAAAACACGGCATCTGGGGTAAACGGGCTGGAATCCGCCAAGATGGCGGCGTTAGGACGCTCTCCTGAGAGCACACTTACGGCGGCAAAGAGGCCTACTTCGTCCTGCCTAGAAAGATCCTCGAAAACAGCGAGTTGAAAAGGGAAAGCCCCCTTTCTCACAAACGCAGAACTGGCCCCGTGAAGCCCATCACACACCCACGCTTTGACGTAAAGACTTGCCACTCGCACAATCACACGCGACCTCTTAAAGGCGAAACAGTTTATGGCATATTCGCTGAAACAGCACGGGAAATAGGAAGGCTTTCACAGTAACGGTACTAACAAACAACGGCAATTTACATAACATTCGCTGAAACAGCACGAGACGGGAAAAACAGGCTGGCGTCCCCGCAAATGGCGGGAACGCCGCGAAACAGCACACACCTCCCTTGTTCAATGGCCTGACTTGAACTCCCCAAGCAAGCAGCGTTCCGACCCCCGCCGTGGCGTGAGCCAAAATGGCGTCACCACGTGACTCTCGACAGCCAATGGCGAGGCGCCCAATAAAACAAATAAGTGCCGGTGACAAAGACAGCCAATGGCGAGGCGCCCAATAAAACAAATAAGTGCCGGTGACAAAGACAGCGCGAGGCCTCGCAGTCACACCAACAGCGTAAATTCTAGAAGGCTCGGAAATCCTGCGAGTGTTAACACCCGATTGTCAAAGTACCAACAAAGGGGTGCCCCGGATGACGAGAAATACTGCGCTTGAGGCCAAATATGTGCAAAATCATTATTATGGAATTAGGCGATGAAGCCAAATAAGTAACTAAAAGGGTTTAACATACGGGCACGCTGCCCTAAAGCCTAGGTGGCTAATTAAAATACAAAATGACCTGACAAAGTTGGACTTAGAGCACGGCCCCTCAACCACCCATTATCACAAAATGCCGTTATCAAGTATTGCATGTAAAGCCCTCTTAACGATTTCCTTGACGCCTGTACTATACACGCTGTCGGTCGATCTATATAATATATGGAATACGCGACAACAGCATGAAGATTTGACCAAATTTGTCTTTATGCCAATCTATAAGAAAGCTCTCGATTGTGACACAGAATGATCGCTGTACTAGGCCACGCAAGCAAAGATTGCTACAAATGCTTAACACCCTATGTAACTGTACTTATCATGGCAGATTCCACAAGATCAAACCGGTTTTATTCAAACACACGGGAGCCGCCAATATAAAATATACGTCAAACCATAGAAAAGGCAAGAAATTTCAACCTACTGGTGTATTTCTCGATTATAGCAAGGTTTTTGACAATGTAGTAAAATGTGGAAAGCTTTTCAAAGCATGGACCTTCCAGTGCATCTACTTGATATTATGAGAAATCTTCACTGAATAGCCTTGCTACAGTAAAGGTAAACAAAAACGCTGGGAATCAGGTAAGCGAGATAATTATTGGCGGTGCCAAAATAAATAATCTCGGTTACGCTGATGTTGCCGCCTTGCTCTGAAGAAGAATTAAATGCTGTTATCACCAGATTATAATACGCCAATAGAACATATGACCTGGAAAGAAACACTCAAGACGAGCATCATAATCGTTGACAGATAGAATAAAAACAGATTCGAAATTCAGCACATCTCAAACATCAAAGTTCAGGAGGAAAGCCGGACACCAGAGAGCCAGCAGAGGGCATGTGCGTATTGTATTGTTATTGTTCTGTTTAATTAACTACGTGGAAAGTCCTTATTGGGATATAACCATTTTCCCAAAGCGCAGTCTACCCATCTGACATTCCAATCCAGTCTCGTTTGAGCGCCTTGGAATTTATAACGATCTCAGGTCGGATATATACAGTGTGTTCGCGGATTGAGTTCACATAAGGTATAACTGACAAAAAAATGTTCGAGTTAGATGTTAATATTCTAGGAATCGCTCCTGCTTGTTTTCAAACCAATATTTTGAGAAAATCAATCAAATTAATTAGTATATATGGTGTTTTTAGAATCGATTTTTAATGGCAGACTTTCGATTTTCAGACAAATCGGCCTACTTTATTTTTTAAATATTTTTAGGTTTTTTATACTAACATACTTTCTTTCTATCGTGGCTGTAGGAGGTATTCTAACTAGTTCATGAACTAAGATGTTAAAAAAAATAATCCAGTGCCTCCTACAGCTACGATAAAAGGTATGTTGGTATAAAAAATCCAAAAAATATTAAAAAAAATCTAAGATGTTAAAAAAATAATCCAGTGCCTCTTACAGCTACGATAAAAGGTATGTTGGTATAAAAAATCCAAAAAATATTTAAAATCAATGTGTCTGAAAATTGAAAGTCTAACAACATCCTTAATTCTAAACAACTTTTCTTAATACTTTTTTTGTTATATTTTCTAATAAAGATAGTTTACTTTTGGCCATTTCTTAAAAATCAATTCTAAAAACACCCTGTATATTAATTAATTTGCTTGATTTTCTCAAAATCTTGCTTTGAGAACAAGCAGGAGCGATTCCTAAAATATTAACATCTAACTGGATTTTTTTTGTCAGTTATACCTTATGTGAACTCAATCCGCTGACACACTGTATAAAGAAACCCTCATATCGTCTCGCCGACGCTCCGTATATAAAACGCCCTGTATATCAGC
Source organism: Agriotes lineatus (assembly GCA_940337035.1). Taxonomy (NCBI): domain Eukaryota; kingdom Metazoa; phylum Arthropoda; class Insecta; order Coleoptera; family Elateridae; genus Agriotes; species Agriotes lineatus. The sequence goes on along the minus strand of CALNHX010003950.1, from coordinate 113,033 downwards.
GCTCTGTAGGTATATCTCTGCCCTGCATCCTGAATCCGCTTTGTAGAAACATCTCGTTATCAAAGTGTAGCTCAACAATCAACGCCAATTGCTCCTAACCAATCTTCAAACTGATGGTGTCTATTCTTTATTTGACAAGTCGTCGTAACCCTAAATTGTTTCCTGTAATATCGCGTGTAGAATGACGCTACTTTACCTGTCGACACTCCTGAAGCTACTCATTTTGGTTTTATTGAAGCCCAGTCGCCAACCCCTGCTCCGTTATCGACCCCTTAATTTTCCACAAACTTTTGGCTGGCAGCGTAGCTCATTATTGGCCAGAATTTTGCATAGTTCCGGCGTCCGACCGCTTTCATTCTCGTATCACCACCCTTGATTCAGTGTACTAAGCCTAGTTGAATACATTTTTATTAGCTTGGTACTGCAAGCGGGTAACAAGTATTGGGACGGATTACCATTAAAAGTGCAGTAACCGCTTAAGAGTTCTGTTGCCATTGTTTTCTTTTGGAAATGATTCCCATACGAACCATGTGTAGGAACTTTTCTCATCGCGCAACGTAACCCCAGAAGTTGGCTAATTTCTTTCTTGCAGTGGCAGCTGCAAAGCTGAATCGAAAAATGCATTGATACACGAAGAATTTCTGTACATATTTTTTTAAGTTTGTTTTAGTAAGTCACAGCATGGTGACCCAGTAATTGTCTCATGGTGTAGCAAAGTTTTCCAATTAGTTCTTGAGCAAGATGGGGTGGGTTATCCGGAAGCGCCACTGGATCGAGACGGTTCAAACCAGAAAACCTGCAGGTGTTGGTATAAATCCCTAAACCACATAGCTGTTTCATAAAACAATAAATAGAAGAAACGCAAGAAATTGATGCAAGCCAATGGTTTATTGACACTATACATCATTCTGCAATCAGCTCCAAAAGCACATAAATCTTGTGCAAGCGTAATGTTCGAAAGGGCAAAGCCACATGAATCAGAATCGAGAGCAGGTCAGGTAATCTCAATGCACAGAACTGCCTACAAATTGGTTTTCAGGTGTTCCACAAGGTCACATTAGAGTTCACGAGAAGATATTTGCAGAGCGAAGTGCTACGCAAAGACGATAGATAACTTACCGAAGGTGGAATGGGGCCAGAAGTGAATATTTGTATAGAAATAATGTCGTATCCTAGAATGACTAGATTCATTTCAGAAATTCCATACACCATTTGTTAATAATGAGCGAAACCTCTATAATATTCACGGAATTTTGTATCCGCATGTAGCGAAAACTCTAGAAGATTAGATGCACAGAACAAAGGGCAATGTCTCTAAAAATGGCCGCCGGAAATCATACTGACAATCTATCTTTTAGCAATCACATCGAATCCCCTAGTTTCAAAGATTTCCAAAATCCACACAGAAATAAAAACGTAGACAGGCAACGAAACATATACAAAGGAATAGCTGGCACCTCAAGACAATTCCTGGAGAACCGACTTAATGACTTAATTTTAATTAGAACAAAAATACCACGTAGCAGCATTTCTATTAATGCTATTTTAATCCACTTTAAATTTACTGTATTATTCTGATTTGTAGAGCGAGATGCAGTTCCATGTATTGTTGCAGTAAGATAAATTTTCAGAGACTACGAAACAGGGTAGCTCCAAATTTGGGGGTTGAGCACGCATATTTCCCAATGCAGATAGCTACATTTTCCTGGGAGAAATGTTTTCAGTACTTCACAGGCAAACGAATACCAGGTGGCGCCTATAAAAATAACCCGAATTTGTTCCCATACTTTTACAGAAACAATTGTTTTAACTATCGCAAGCGGGTCATCTTTCTTTCATTTCAGCCTACAATTCATCTCTCATGCTGAGATACTGGGTCCCTTTAAGCTTGTTATATGTTGCAAACGCATTTTTTTCTGTAACAGCCGCTCGGAACAGTTTTTTGGATGGTTTACCATACCGCCAGCGTAGGTTCTTCAGTCAGGATATTCTTCGTCTGCCCTGTCCTCTTTTGCTGTTTATTTTACCTTGAATGATTAGTTCGAGTATGGCATAGTTTTCAATACTCATGATATACCCCAGATATATACGTTTCTCTTAGTGGTCTTCATCAGTTCTTTGACCACTCCCACTCCCAGTGTATTTAATGTTCTCTCAGTATATTTAAAACATTCTGTAATGGAATTTCGCCAAAGCCCTTCGTCAAATCTATAAAGTAAAGTTATGCCGGTGTATTGTATTGTATGGCTTTTTTTATTATCTGGCGGAGAGTAAATACTGCATCTATTGTTGACGTGTTATCCCTGAATTCATGTTGTAATTAAGGGTATTGTTTCTTTAATCATCCTTGCTGTAATTCAGGTAAAAAGTTTCATAGTCGTACTCAGCCACGTTATGCTTTTGCAGTTTTCAAGCAATTTCTAATTACCTTTTTTTAAACGGCGACTATTATGCTTCTCTTCCACTCACTCGGTATTTCTTTATGTTCCAGTATAATATTAAACAGAGTTGTCAGTACCATGGTTAATGATTCTCTACTATATTTTAGTAGCTCGTTTGATATTTTGTATTTCCCTTGTGTTTTCATTTGTGTGCTCTGTTTGCTTTGTTGCTATTGTTGCAGTTCCTTTTTCTCTTGGTGAGATTTCGTCAAGTGATTGTGTGGGTTCATTACCATTGTACAGATTCTTAAAGTATTTTGCCCATTCTACTTTACTTCTATACTTGTTCATTTATCGATTTTTCGTCTTTATTAGGAAATTCTTTTGACCATCGTACAGATCATGCTCCATATCAGATATACTTAGTAAAGTTCTCGTTTTGTTTCGTTTTTTCGTGCATTAGCTGTGTTTTTTGCTGTAATGTATTAGCTACGGCTGCGATAATTGTTTTTGTATCAAAATTACCATTAAATGGCGTAAGGGATATACCTTTGTAAGCGGAAAAAGTACACAAAATTATAGTGAAGAATGCAGAATTTGAAAACGCCTTTGGGGTATCGCCTTTTGTCTTTGTGGAGCTGAAATGTGTACCACCCTGTATAGTCATTTCTCATCATAGGATTTAGATTTAAAGGAGCTCCTTGGAGACTTCCGTAGCTCAATTATTTTATATACATTTAAAGAATCACACTTTTCTGGCCCAGTATATATTTCAATTTCTGCTACTGCGGCTATGCAGTAATAATTTGGGCTGGAATTGAAAAGAACAGCTGCAGTACCTTGTCACATTTTCAGCTCATTATACATACAGCGCGATTCATACAAATGGCCATTAATTTAAATAGGTGTATGTTGATCTCAGTAGAAGCATATTGCAGTAAAAATTCACTGCGTACTGCGTATTAGAGGCCTGGTGCAAAAGACTGAACACTTTTGAGAACCACTGATGGAATCAGGTGCTGGTTCATTCACTTAATGCACCGAATGTGATTGAAATGCCCAAGAAACTGCTTTTTTGCTTTGCATTATCGAAATTCGGTCTCATCGCAACCACATGTGCGGACTTAAGTTCATAGATATTCATTCCATCGCCCATCAATCGTTTAAGTAATTAAATGTTTAAATTTTTTGTGGTAATATTATTAATTTTTTACCTATACTTTATTATGAAAAGTTGTTCTGTTTGATGTTTATCCTTTAACTACCCTTACATTTAATGACCATACTTATGAATTATCTTGTATGTAGACCTGATAAAACTGATTAACCGTATAACTATTCAAACTTGTTTGTTTGTGTGTAATGGACAACGTCTAGGCATTGGAAGTACCAGATACCTTAGACACCAACTGCTGTGTTCATGTGGTCAAAGTCCTATTTAGATTTTTTTCGAGACTAAAGGAGTTTCAATCCTAGCAAGTGATCTTTTACATGCTACACATCGTAGTAACATGGGACCCACGGCTTTACATCACTTCCGAATGATGGCATTCTGTGTAGAGATATTCATCCTCATTTTTTTATTTTTAAAAACCTTACCGAGATCGGAAATCGAACTCTCGACCCTTAGATCAGTAGCCAGAATGCTTAACCGCTGAGCTACCAGGCTACCCGACCTTCTAAAACTGGTTGAAAGAATAATTACTTATATGTACTGGGCGTACACATATAAGTCACGTTACCTTTGAAGAATTTAATAATTTATTTTTTGATTGTCAGAAATAAGTGATAGTTGGAAAAGTTATAATAGAGAATTGCACAATGGAACAGTGATCTAAAATTATAAAATTTTATTTAAAAAATGAGAAATTTTTTCGAATGAATAATTTCGAGAAAATGGGCGTTCAATTGGTTATCACGTTTACCCGACTTGATTGCACACGCATCTTTTCTTTAGTATTATCTGAAAGAGCGGGTATATAACAAGTCTCAGACAATCCAGCAACCCAAGGACAATATCCTCACAGAAATTCAGCCAGAAATAGGGAGATTTGTACTGGAAAATACTCTAAAAAGAGCTCTTCCCTGTGAAGCCGGAAACGGACATCATTGTCTTCCATAAATAAATTTAAAAAATTTCCAGTCTTGTGTTTTTCTTGAGATCTTATTTGATTTATTTATTCTTAAAAATAAATAAGTTATTCCCTTTTTCAATGCTAGCGTGACTTATAGGCGACCCAGTATACATGTATCCTAAAACTGTATGGAACATGACAATTCCACGTTTTAGGAATGGTTCAAATACATACGAGTAAGCCAAATAGAAAATGCAATAATTACTTTGGTTGCTAGGCAATAAGTAGTTTCTATTTCGGTTACTCTTATGGCAAATAGTATTTCAACCTTTCCCAACTCATGGAATGGCCATGTTTCTTACAATTTTAGGAAACCTGTATGTAATACATATTTATACTCAGTCTTGCTGAATGGCATTCATGATTTAGAAACCCATGACGTGTGTTTCAGATGTTAAATAATTCCGCTGCTGTTATTTACACTTAAGGCTTTCCATTTTCACCAGCACTCGTAATTATATTTTTAGATTCATTAAAACCTGTTAGAATTATAAATATTACGTATTGATTAATATTTGCATCTGAAAGACGAAGGAAGTATTGTAATCACGAAAAAATCACCGTCCGAGATTTCTTCACATCATCACGTTTCAGGGTCGCTAGATGACGAAAAACAGGTTTTCTTAATTTCGTCAGTCTGTTTGACTGTCTGCTGGTCTGTCTGCTGGCGGTATAACTCAAAAACTATTTGTCGGTGGAAGATGATATTTTGCATACACATTATGAACTAGGGCCCCCCAACTAGCTTTACTTTAATAAAATAAAATATGATCGAAAAAGGTGCTTCTAAATTCACGTACTGCAATAAGAATAGTGCTACCAGTGCACGATCTTAGGCATATTAAAAATACAAATATTTTATTACAAAATTGAACGATTTTGGTGCCCTTATTTTATTTTAACTATCTGCAATAAAATTAGGCTGCTCCGGTGAATATAAAACTCTGTCTCATGGGTTAGGTCGCTAAAATTAGAAATACTGAGTAGAGCAAACTAATTTTTGGTAGCTCCAATTCAACTAGGATTCTTTTACTTGTGAACGCACCACAACTAAATCTGCAGTAGCTAACCTCAAAAACTGACATAAACACAAAGCAGTGTGTCCTCGTATAAACAGCAATAATTTGATTTAAATCAATACGAAAATTTGCAGAATAGCACAGGTAAGCAATATTAAATCTCGCATGGCAACAGTACTAACGGCTTGTGTTCTATGGTGACGTATAAGTGACGCTAACTATCATTTGTTTCATATCCGGCCAAAGGTGAAAAATGCCGCGTCATCCTGCATTTTTGAGGAACGCTACTAACATTTCTGGATTCTGGAATGCACTGGACAATAGGAAACTGCAGCAATGTGCAACGGAAACTCCAATCTTGCAGACTCTAACGGAATAAAAAGGCTCTGGACGACCAAAATTGCGCAAATACCTGGTTTCAAAAAGATTCCGATAATGAGCCGCACCACTCAGGGGACGCCAACTCGTTTTCTTAGCTGAAAAGTGCCTGGTGACTCGAATCTCTGCCTGATGTTCTGCGTATAAGACCCCTCTAGGCGTTGAAAGCACCAAACTTGGCGCCAACTAGATCTTGCAGACGGTATCGAATCACAAACATAGCCCTTACTTGGATTTTAACTGCCTGGTTTTTGTCGAAGACGAGTATTCACCAAATACAGCACTTTAAGACTGGAAAATTGGTTCCAATTGTGCCCAACACTTTAGTGTGTAAATAAAACCAGCACTTGTACTAAAATGGATTTGTTTTATTAACAAATTCAAACTTTTCATGGGAGATGATATGAAACAATGTTAACAGCTTGGGCAATTTTTAAGCTCCCTTGTGTGGTTGTGAAACAAACAAAAATCTCGTATCTTAGCAACATATAACCACAGTTGTTTAAAAGGAAATAAGCTTTGATACATAAAATTAACTTATAGAATAAGGTTTTGATAACATCTTTAATTCTTACAGGCTAAATAAATGTTTTTCTTAGGTTAGAATGCACTACACTTAATTCTTTGCTATTTCACTGTGTTTTTAACCGCACTGTTATATTCTGTAGTTTATTACGCACTTGTGTCCTTCGTTCTATTTCTTTGCCATTCGTAGGTTGCTCTCTTGCAAAATTTCTTATCGGTTGCTTCTTGTAACGTTTCTAATTCTCGTACTGTATTGCTATACCCTTCAGTTACTTTGCCATTCTGGTCTTAACTTTCTAACCACTATAATGATCATACTTTGTACTTGTGCAAACCATTTCGTACAATAACAATCATAATACTGGAAACGGTAATCGTCAGATACAATCTAACTGCATTCGCACTTTCACAACCTCGTCAAATCTGAGCCCACGAACGTAACCCTTTTGAACTAGCCTTTCATATTACCTTTGCCTCAAATTGTAAAACTCAACTGCACCCATAAGTGCATTAAGAAAACCATTGCAATAGATACCTGGTATGAAACCGTGAAAATTTCAGACAAACATTGAGATGGTTTTAAGTCTACAAATTGGCCTTGCTTGCAGTGAAAATATTTAACCAAGTCAATAAAGCACAGAGTTAAGATATTTTATGGAATTGCAATTTAAAACAATAATAAGAGTATTAAATGCATGGGTAATGAGATGCGAGAAGTAGTAATTAAACGGATAAAAGCACGCATAAGCAAAGGTTTGTTCGTGCAGACAAAATGAGCGTAAATATTAATAAAAGTACAGGTGGCAAGCAATCTGAAAGGTAAATGAGATCTTAATAAAGGATCATAGAAAATTGCAAAGAGCATTCCAGAAATTAGGCAACAGAAAAGAAAGAAAGCGAGCAACGTGTTTAAATTTGAACTCAGTTTCCAGTGCATTAATAAGACAAAGTGAAAAAGCAGAAAAAACATTTGTGTGCATAACAGAAGAAACAATGATAGTTATAAGCAAAGGACAATTTTTAATATATTTAAGAAAATATTAATTTAAGATTTATGTAATTAAACTTTACTCCATTTGTGTATTTTTCTATCAAAACTAATTTCTAATTAACAGAAATTATCGCGGTAACATAGCAACGCAATGCGTTTTTGTAAAAATAAAGAGAACAATTGAAAATATAAATTAAGACAGTTTTGGACGAAATTGTACTCCCTTAAAATTAATGTTTTTACGAGAATAAAGGTGTAGACCAGTTTTAAAGTGTTGCATTTTATTATACGCATTATTACCCAGCTGTGGAAGTGTTTGTGGCAGTTTCCCCTACGATAAAGGTATAAATTTTTCTAATCTCATCTCCGAGTGTATCGGCCGCCGACAACTGAAATTTGAGAACTTCGAATCCGGCACAATTAAGCAGCTGAAACCAGAGGTCTGCACGGCATCACATCAGCGGGGTCTGCAGGAGCAAATTGAGTGAGAGTTGCAGCTAGGGGAGCGTTTCCAGCAGAGAAAAATCAACGGCGTCACCCTCCGATCATCTTCGTGCCAAGTGTGGAAATCTTTACGTGGTAGGAATTAGCTATAAATCGAGGGTCAGAATTCAGGAAACTTATTAAAATACGAGATTAAACCTTGCTGAAGAGGCCTATTGCATATCCAAGGGTCCAGCTACGCCTTAATAATCCAAAAATTGCAAAGCGTCATCAAATTTTGTGAAAAATTGGCGGATTTCCAAGGAGCAGAAACAAGTGAATGGTTTTGTTGCCAATCGATAATTGAATCAAATTATCTGACGATTCCTTCTTAACTTTACGATTTTTTTAAACATTCAAGTAATTGCTGTTGCACTGGCGAGGTTTTTGTGTCATCTGACAGATTGTAAATTTTATTTACCAGAACCGCGTATATGAGCTACTCAAGGACGAACAACCTAAAATGAACTACTAATTTGTGAATATAGTGAAATTCTGAACCCAACCTGAGATAATCAGTTTTGTGATTGCCGAGAGCTAGCTTAAATAATACTGCAGTTCAATAAAATAGTAAGAAAGGGGCATTCAACCATTTTATTTTAAACATCAGCTAATACATTTTACTTTAACTAGATTTAAATTACCGACAGGCAAAGTGAGCACAGTATAAAAATCAACCTGAGAATTGCATGTTGATTTGCCTTAATTTAACTTATTAATGTTGTACCGCAATAATAACAATCAAGACGACCGAGGTCATGATTGCAATATATACAAGGTAAACACCTTAAAAAATAAATTATGTTTATTTTTCATTTAACTTAGTAATAGATACAAGTAATCATTTGTACGTAGTGCAGGCTTTATTCTTACCAACAGATAGAGAATAAACGTTTTACGATACAAAAAGGAGAAACAAATTAGCGCGTTACTAAATATAGCTGCGACGCAGAAATTCGAAAGGTCGGTGCTTCGTGGCGCAGGTAGAAATTGCCCAGTCCCTTACAATATCCCAACGTTGCCGTTGGAATTTGCCCACCGGTAACGTTTTTTTTAATTTGAAAATTTATTTAATACATTAGAAACGTGAAGATATTTTTACTCCTAACTTAATTTGATTTTTAAAATTAGTTAGTGGCATAATGTCGACGAGAGAAGTTCTGGGTAAAGCCTTTTACATATTTATTATATTTTGGTTTAGTTGGAAGTTCTGCAATGAGCTTGTATTTTCTTTGGAATGGAAATCTGGGTTATTATTTACTTATTAATCGGGGTATTTTTTATATATTACATTTTTTATGCGTTTCCACTAAATTACTTCAATTGAATAGAAGTGCAATGTTTACGCAATACTCTTCGATGAAGTAAGAAAGCATGTAGAAGCATTGTTTGTTAATATAGGTATCATGGTTAATTCAGTGTAGGATTTACATGTCTGAATAGTTTCAGTTATCAAAGTGTTATGTTATTATGGTGCTAATGCTTCGCTACCGTTGAATTTAATTACAAACTCCTTACAATTAATTTCAGTTACAACCTTAGACTTCTGAGTACTCTGTGCTTTGAAGACTTTGCATTCGGCAAAATTATAGTTGCACTATTGATTGATGAAACTAATTCCGTATGTGGTAATGGTAATTTATTTTATTCCAAAACTGAAGCTGTTAAAATAACAGATAACATCAATAAAACCAATACTGCCCTTCAATTTGGTTCTATACGTTGATTGGTACTGGTTTAAAATGTACGTAAAAACTGATTTTTTACTATAGTTGATATTTTTTGCCAATTATGTACATTTCATTAAAACGACTGTTTAACTCTTATTAAGTATATTTGCATATTGTATATACAGGGTCTGGCAACAATGTGGGTGTGGAACTTATTTCTAAAAGTACCTAAGTAACATAAAATTTGCTTATATAAAAGTTGTAGGTACGAAACTGGTGCAAATTAGTAAAATATTTTTGATTATACAAGGTGGTTCAGAAAATGATGGCGAACAAAATTTACTTGCTTTTAAATAAAACCCCCTCTATTTAGGTGGCTTTAAAGTTTTCGTTGAGATGTAAATCATTATAATATAAAATTGTATCAGTTTAGCTTTAACTGTTTTGGAGATATTAACGATTTTGTGTAGAAAAATACTTAATATTATGAAGCTGTGGTAACACAAGGAAATTAATTATACAGTGAATTTATTTTACCGGTTTCAGGATATTAAGCCTTTGTTTACATATACAAAAGTAGGCTGGTAACTAGGTCATAACTTATCTGTAGGGTAAAGGAATATTACCCTACATGGCAACCATAACCACACAGCAACCGATAAACTATTGAACAAATCACGGATGTTATGAATCATAACAGCCTCAGATGTTTTAAAAGCCTCGCTCTACGAGCTCGGATTTCAAAACATCTGCGGCAGTTATGATACTCATAACATTCCTAGATTTGTTAATAGCTATTAATGGTTAACATATCAGTTTCTATGCCTGCATTTAATCATACAGATCACTTCCATAGTTACCAATGAAATCAATAGATTAGAGCATTTATTTTACGAGTTAACATACGAATTTGAATTAGATATTTGCTAATAAGAAATTTTTATTTTGTTACCGGAATGTAGGTATGCAACTAATAAGTAGATACGTAGGAAAAACTTGTGTGTTGTATTTTTCCTTCAGTGGTCTACATTAGGATAAGTTTTAATTGTCGTTTTGACAAGTAATAACTTCTATGTTAACTCGTAAAATACACGCTCTAATCTATTGGTCTCATTTGTAACTATGGAAATGACCTGTATGATTAAATGGTGGCATAGAAACGAAACGCTTATGTTAACTATTAAAATAAATTCCCTGTATAAAAGAAAACGTTACCAAAAATTACATTTTCTGTGAATTACCTGTCGACTGCGAAATAGTAGCAGTGGCAAATTCAACCGTTTTTTAAATATTCGAATTTGATTTAATAGAAAAGGCTTTGTTTAAAGGGATGACAAAAACAAGGAAATCATTGCCTTAATATTAATTGGTATCATATGACCTTAGAAGATTATGGCGAGTTCTTCAAGGTTGGTTTTGGAGTGCACAGCGTGTTATTAAGTTAGAATATTAATGTGATATAGGTATTCGACACATAAAGGTTTCACCGCACGTGACCTATATTTTTATTAGATTGCTGTTAGCGGTGTGCGTGATTGGTTATCGCGAATCCTTTCTAATCCTTTTCACTTGTTCCTTATCCCAACCTATAATTGATAATACTGGTTTGCAGATTTGCATTGGTTGGCTGGGGTTTAATTTCAATAGGCTCTACTGTCTAAATATATGTTGTAATTTCAAATATGACTTAGAATTATTTCTATCACACCTAGATACATTACAATTGAAAAAATAAAAAAGTATTGTCTTTGACGAAGGTATATAACTTTATTGTATTGCGTAATCAGAAATTGTTAGAATTACATTTTCATGTATCAAAAAGTACGTCAATACTAACAAGTCTAAACCAAAATTCTGAAAGCTTTTATTATCAAATCTTCGTCTGTTTAAATCGGGTTTCTTTTATGTAGGTAGTACAGCACCAGACATCTCCCTTTTAAACAGCAGCTGTAGTCGGCCATTATGACTATATTCTAGATTTCCTAGTACCCCTAATCATTTTCCCTTATGTTTTTATGGAATCTCTAGCCTTGTTGTTCTCTCATTTGTCCAAATGTTTGAAAAAAAATTAAGATGTGCATGCAAAAATTGTATGTTGATGCTCATATTGCAACCAAAATTGCGACGCTTTTCGAGCAGATTTTGAACAAATTTCTCATAATCATGTGATTTATGATGTCCTAGAAAGTTTTCCATTACACTTTTAAAATTAATTCAAACCTTAATTTGAACGTCAGTTATAGTAACTGACTGTCTAAAACCAATTTTCTAATTTGGGGATCAATGAAGATACCCTCCTTAAGTTTTGCATCAGGAACAACCAATATGTAATGAAATATGTGAGGACTGTTTATTCACATTATGGTTGCTGTACTACAACAAAACTAACACGCAATGAAAGCTCACGAATGATTTTACAGGAGTTCTGAAATCTCGTAACGGAAGTGCAACTTATAGAGCCTGACCGAAAATAAGTCACTATCTGTGCAAACAAGTTGAAACATGCACAATCTTTTGTAATTGAGGCAAATATTCGATAGATGGGGTATACAACTTGTAAACCATCACGGAAATTACTAAAAGAGTTTCGCCTCTAGCGTGGTTTAAACATTGAGTTACGGTGCCCTTTTGCTTTTTCTCCTGATGCAGCCCCTGAAAAAGTGGGCGAAACGTTAAGTTATTTGACCTCAGTAATGACACGGTTCAATCCAAGAAGTTGGTTGTTACGTAATGACATGACCGTGAAAGCCTCCGAAATAAAGGATGGGTTAGAACTAACTAATGATGGAGAAGAAATGACTGATATTTTTACAAATATCATTACGGAAGCTACAAGGCAATCCATTAGAAAAAATAAGTTCTACATAAACTCCATGGTGGAAGGTTATGAAGTAGTTAAACAAAGTAAAAGGCCATTTAACATGTTGAAAAGACGTAAGCACGTCAAGTTAATAAAAAAAGTAAAAAAGAGGCGTGTGGGCGAAGTATACTTTTACAAGGACGGAATCTACACCTAGCAGTCAAATTTGGAATACGATTAGGGGGCTATGTAGGCCCAGAGTTAATAAGACATGATGGAAGATATATAACATTTCAATTGCAACTTGTTGAACGTTTTGCACATAAATATGTAAATGATTCGAAGACCTAACATTTTGACAACGAATTTCAAAGCTGTAAACAACGTAGTAAAATTTAGGAAATTAAAATTGATAGCAAAATAGGCATCCCATTAATTATCTTTTAAGTATTAATAAACTGAAAGATTACCTTGAAAGCTGTAAAGGTAGTAGTCCAGGACCTGATTGTTTCCTTACAGTTTCTTAAATAATCTTCCAGAATCTGCAAACATTCGTCTATTGGAATTCTACAAATAGAATACGGATCACTCAGCAACTTCCTAGAAAGTAGAGGGAAGTAGAAATCATAAAATTGCTCAAAACTGATAAACAACCTAACCAAATTAATTTATACATCCTGATATCGTTATCCAGTTCAACGTGGAAGTTCATGGAAAACATACTTAACAAGCGTCTAGTTAGTTAGTTAGTAGTTGTTGTGGGGAGACTGATGTCAAGCAAGTAGGCTTTCATAGGCCCTTTTTGCCAACCCTGTGGACAAGGTCTACGCAGGCGGAGTACCTTAGTTCTACTTAGAATTTTGCCGAGACTAAGAAATCCCAACCCTAGCAAGGGATCTTTTATATGCTACACATTGTAGTAAGGACCCACGGCTTTACATCGCTTCCGAATAATGGCATTTTGTAGACGTTTTCATCCGTATATTTCGAGGATCAAACTCTCGTACTTTATATCAGTAGCCACAATGCTTAACCACTAAGCTATGGAGCCCGGCAACAAGCGTCTAATATGGTTCTAGAAAATAATGACTTGATATACGAAAATCAGAGCGTTTTCCGGAATTCAAGATCAACAACAGAAATTATCGTAAACTTATCATCTGAAGTACACGAAGAGTTTGTTAATAAACAAAAAGTAATTGCAGTTTTTCAATATATTTTCAATGCCTTTAATATGACATGGAAATATGGCATAATAAAACAACTAGTAGATAGATTGGGACAGCGCCGTCTTAAACGAGGGTGCAAGGGGTGCACGACACCCGGGCGGTAGAGTTTAGGGGGCGGAAGCTAGGCCTTGTGTACTCTGTTTCAGCTGAAATTTCAAGAAAGATACAAAATATGTGTATAATTATTAATAAAAGGCGACTACTGGTTATTGTAATGTATAGCAGCAATTGTGAGATTTATTTGTATTGAACAAAACCTACACATAGTTGGACGACCACAAAGCGTAAATAGTTAAATTCGCACTTTATAATTCAATACAGCACACTTGGGGCAGGGTCTCCAGATGCCGCAAAAAAACATTACTTGCATGGCAATGTCCAGTTTTTACACAACAATAAATTGTATTTGCATCTGCAAACACTTAAAATAAGGCAGGTTTTCTCTTGACCATTTCGCCTACTAACCTTTAAAAATTGAAGCTCTTTGACTTGTCGAACAAAGGTAGGTAATTTCTGAATTTATTTGAACACTTTTCCTGGCGTTATAAATAAGCCATTCGCGCTTATTTGTCTAAGTCTCTTAGTACACACGTTTGTTTGCGTGCCAGTTCTATACCGCAATGGAAACTGTGGAGAGGCAGTCTATTTTGAGAATTGTTGTACGAGGTATCTACCAATAGTACCAATCAACTGTAAAATAAAAGGTAAGTTATATTGGCTTCTGTTATTTATGTAAAATAGCAAAAAAGTTGTTTAACGATTGGAGATACCCGATAGAAGAAAGAGACTACTGGTTTTTAATATTGAAAACGAAACGACGAAAAAGAAAGACACTTGAGAAAAATTACGAGCTCTATTCGAAAGTTTCTTGAATCCAGACCTTCAACAAGTTCAGCAGCAGCAATCTCACCCCCGGTACTCGGAACCGCAACTTAGTGCCGATTCATTGACAGATCCTGTTCTTTGGTCACAGCCTTCTTTCAGATAATAGTGAAAATCGGGATAGTACAAAAGCGAAGAATTTTATCTATCCCACAGATGATTTAAATTATTTTTTTCGGCTGCGTATTTTCTTGAAAAGTTAGGAAATACTGAAACACTAATTTGGAACTGGCATGTATATTCAAAATCTATCGAATCTGTATTTTGATTTTACTGTAAGATATACAACAGCTGTGTGAAAGCCTTTAATGATAAAATATGTTACAGCGATTGGTGTCATTTATCTAGAAATATTGAAAGACATGAAAAAAGCGTGACATATTTTCATAATGTGAGAGAATGTGTAGACAAACCAAACATAGAGAAAGGGACAACCGTAGATTTTATAAATTAGGCCCAAATGGAACGTGAAGAAAAGATGGATGGAGGTTATTAAAAGAATATACGTCATTCAGTATTTAGCCAGACAAAATTGAGCTTTTAGAGGGCGCACGAAAAACTTGTATCAAAACGATACCTGCATTTTTTTTTTAAATTAAAAGAAAGTATTTCAAAATTTGATAATGTTATAACAGAGTAGGGGTGGGCGATATTAAAATTTACATATCGATATTCGATATCAGAATTATATCGATATTTATCGATTTATCCATATATCGATATTTATCAATATATCGATAAATATCTTAAAAACACCGATATATATATATATATCGGTATATCGATATATCGATATGTCGATATCTGATATTTCCATATATCGATATTTATCTATATATCGCCCAGTCCTACTGCTGAGTGCTGACTATCAAATATTATGTAGAATTCCCCGATGTGAAAAAAGTGTAGCATAAACAAAAAAACGCCCGAAAAGGATTTATCCACGCAAATTAAATCTGCAGACTTGCACAATATTTTTAAATGTAGGGTCTTTACAAGAAGTCCTTATTTAAAAGTTGCAAAATGCAATACGTGTTAAATTCGAAGTACGGACTTGCGGAGTACGAATATACTTTATATCGTTATCAATGTTATTATATTGTATTGCTTTATTTAAGAAAATAAATTGTACTTATTAAAATATGTGTTAAAAAATGTGAATAATTAAAGTATATTTCTATCTTGCTAATTATATGCGTTACAAAAGTAAAGCATTAACAAATATTAGGTATTTATTTTAATGTAACATGAGATGTGTATGTATGTACAACTGTACACCACAATCAATGCGTAATTATAACTTTAGTTTCTGAATAGCCAAATTCAGTTTAGATGAATAGTGGCAACGCAAAAAATTAGGTTCGAAAATGATTATTCAGCACTCGAATGTTTTAAATATTACCTAATAGTTAACAGAAACGTCGTTTTTAGTGCACCCATATTCATATCGATTTTTGAAAAGACAATCTATGAATGTAAAATCTTGTTCGGCGTGGTTACAATAGGTCCATACGTAAAATAACACAGTAGATCATTTTAGAAGTATTGGAAACTACTAATTTGACAGCTATTCCATAAATCTCGATATATATGTATTTATCGATAATATGGAGATATAGCTAATTATGGCGATATCAATAATTATGGGGATAGCGATAAATAACGATATTCGATAAATATCGATATCAGATATTTCCATATTCGATACATATGGATATTCGATCTTTCGATATATCGATATTCGATAAGTATCGATATATCGATATTCGATAAGTATCTATATATCGATATTCGATAAAAATCGATATTCGATATTTTGATATTCGATATATCGATATTCGATTAATATCAACATTCGATATTTCGATATTCGATATATCGATATCCGATATTTCCATATATCGATATATAGATATGGAAATAATATGGATATTTATCGATATATCGATATATCGCCCAGCCCTATAGCAGAGCACACAAATCGCATTGAAAACACCCAACACCTCAATATGCCTTATTACCTTGGTCATAACATTCAACATGAACTAATCACTGTAATAGGCTAAAACATAAAATACGCTATAGTTAATACCCTAAAAAAAGTATTATTATTTTAGATTGTACACACACCAGACATCAATCATGAAGAATAAATTACAGTAGTTTTAGATTTGAACTCCTTAACAAAACGTATTGAGATAAGGGAGCATTTTCAAGGATTTTGTTCTATTACTGACACGAGAGGACAGGGATTAACTACGTTATTATTGAATTAAAAAAAACTTAAATATTAATATTAATGACATATGCGGTCAAGGCTATGACAATGGTGCTAATACTAAAGGCAAAAGAATTGGCTTAAAAAGAAAATTTTGAATATCAATTCTAGAGCATTGTATGTATCATGTGCAACACATAGTACTAATTTAGTTGTAAGTGATGCTGCAAAAAGTTCGTTGGAAGTCACCAATTTTTTGCCATTGTTTAAGAAATATATGTATTCTTTTCGGCGCCAACGTCGCGGTGGCAAATCCTAAAGAAGAAACTTTCCTTTAACGCTAAAGCCACTTTCCGATACACGATAGGAAAGCAGAATTGACGCCGTGAAAGCAGTTTGTTTTAATTTGGAAAAAATAATGTGCTTTGTTTTTAGTTTATATTGATTCAAACAGGGACAATTAGACAAAAAAATTTGCAACTTTTTTTATTTAAAAAATAAAGTCATGCAAATTTGAACGATCCTTCTTCTTTTGTTAAGATTGTAACCTCAGTGTCTTCTATTAACCATCTGGAAAGTGGAATCTTCCAAGGTCTATTCAATATTAATTTTCCAGTAAAATTCAACCTTTATGCCGTGACGTTGTAAAAGTCAATTTCGGGCACTTCATTCCATGTAGCAACATGGCCTGAGACAAGGCGAGTCAGGGTCGCCGAAATATCTCTTTCCGAAACCCAGTCATCTGGCACACGTTAACGGCGTACTGGGTGATGTGGTTAGTATCACGCCTTCGACGACTGCCTTACTTTCCCTATTTCTACAACTGTGGTTTCGGTACCTAAATTTTAAAGCGACTAAGTGGGGCGCCCGCAGTTGCCAGATGTGGGGATTCAACCCCGTACCGTGGCACCGCAGCCTGACGCTCTAACCACTCGGCCAGGCTGGCGACGCTGACGATGTTGTAATTTATATTAAATCTAAAAATCCTTTCTTCTTTTTCTTCTTCTACTTTATTGAGATCTATTGATCTGTTATTGTTCCATCGTAAGAGCTTTAATTTTATTTAGAAATAGACTGCCAGCTATCTCTCCACCTTTTATATGGTCTTCCAATTGGCGGTGACCTGTCGGCTGTCCTTCAAATGCAGTTCGAGCTATTCTGCTGTCGTCCATCCTTTTGACGTGATCTCGCCATTCTCTTTTTCGTTGTCGACCCCATCGTACTATATCTGTGACTCCGCATGTTTGTCGTATTTCACCGTTGCGGTGTGTTTTCCCAGCTATTGCCCTAGTGTCTTCATTACCGCAGTTCTCAACATATTTTTGGTTTTCCGAGTCTCCGCTCGTACTTCAATTCCATAAGTCATAATTGGTCTAACACTGGTTTTGTAGATTCTGATCTTGCTATCCATTCGCATATACTTATTGTTCCATACTATGTCTCTCAGGCATCCAGATGTCACAGCAGCTTTGGTGATTTGCCCATTTAGGTCTTTTACTGGATTTTGGTCACTTTAAAGTTCGATTCGGAGATATTTAAAATGCATCACTTGTTCGACTGCGTTTGTGTCTATAGCTAATTTACATCGTGTGGGTTCCCTAGAGAAAACCATACTTTTTGTTTTATATACGGATATTGTCATATTGTATCTTTGACCTGATTGGAAGAATCTATAGAGTTGCCTTTGAAAGTCGTTTTCGCTTTCTGCTATTATGGCGGCGTCATCCGCATAGCAAATTATTCCGATTCTTTTGTTTTTCAGCCTTTATCCTATGTTAAGAGATGTGATGTCCTCTATTATATTGTTCATTATGAGGTTGAAGAGACATGGGCTTAAACTGTCTCCCTGTCTGATGCCTCCAGGTACGGGTATATTTCCTGTTATCTGATGGTCTGCTTTAATTTTTGTATAATTGTTGGTGGAGAGGCCGTGTATGTCGCCTAACTGTATTCTATCGAATGCCTTGGTCAAATCTATAAAACAAGTATACGCTGGTGTATGAAACTCTATTGCTTTTTCTTTTACTTGGTTTATTATAAACACTGCATCTGTTATCGATCTATTTTTCCGGAATCCTTGTTGTTCGTCTCTGTGTGTGATGTATTTTTCAAGTTTGGATTTTAAGACACTTGTGAAGAGTTTTATAGTTGAAGATAAGAGCGTTATGCCGCGGTAATTTTCTTGGTTAGCTTTGTGTTATGCTCAGATGCCAGTATTCCCATATTCTGGAGGTTTCCAAGATGCTGTTGAACAATTTAGTCAGTTCTCGGACTAATTGTTTGCCACCGTACTTCAAAAGCTCGTCAGGTATGTTGTCTATTCCAGGGGCTCTACTATTTTTGAGTTTTTTAACTTGTTCTGTCACTTCGGATTCTTCAATTATTTCGTTTTGTATCGTTTCTTGTTCCACTAATTATTCTATGTTGTCTTCGTTATTATAGAGTTCTTCAAAATATGTTTTCCATGTTTCTAGCGTAATCTTACAATTTGTACGAATTCGTTTACAGGTTTCCTCCTATTCTTGAGCATTCTCCACACCTTGCGCTGTGCTCCGTACATGTCGTGGTCCATGTCGCTTGTAAATTGTATCCAGTATTCTTTTATATTTCTTTTATTCTTGCCTGTATTCTGTTTCTGCATTTAGTATATTTGGCATATTCTTCTTGTGATGGTGAGATTTTTTATTTTAAAAAGCTCTTCCTTTTCTCTTCCGCGAGCTCTTTAACTTTCTGATCAAACCATGGTTTTTTTCTGATTGTTGAAGTTGATGTTTACTTTTCTTTTACCAATAGATTCTTCTGCCGCTTCATGAATACAGGTTTTAATGTTCTCCCATTCGCTTTGTACATCATCTATATCTTCACCATCTATCAGTTTTGTTGATAATCTGTTTTCGTATAATTCCATTGTGCTTTGTGACGAGAATTATTCTAGGATGTATTTTTCTAGAAACAATAGCGTCTTATTTATTCTTCCAGGTTTTTCAAGACTTAGCCTTCCTAGGAGTTCCCAGGTTGGCTGATGTTAGTGCCCAGATATCTAATATTTGTGTTGGGGTTATTTCTCTATTGGTTAAAATATAGTCGATCATTGATCTTTGTCCTCGGGAGTTGTTGAAGATGTACTTATGTTGGTCTTTATGGGGGAAATATGTATTACTTATTCTTAGCTCGTTTCTGGCACAAATCATTGTTTAACGCCCGCTATAACCTCATTACCAATGCGAGCATTGAAGTGTACTATTATCTTATGGATTTTATCTATTTGGTTTAATGACTCTTGCAGCTTTATATAGAAATCTTCGGATTCTTCTCTAGCTCTGGACATGGCGGGTGCATATACACTTACTAACTCGAGGGTGGAGCGATCAAACTTGAGACTAACTTGAAGGATTCCATCGTTTACGTATTGTATGTGTTCTATATTATGTTCATATTTTTTGTGGAGTAGAATACCAACACCTGAGTGTGCTCGTTCTTGTTTAGGTTTCCCACTATACTATATTAGGACGTAATTACAGTATTTGGCTGTGCCTTATCCTTCCTTTGTTAATTTGTAAAAATGTTCCTAGGATCGGTTACTATGGATACCACCAGTTTTGAGAATTTATAATTTTAGTTGACCATTTTCAATAATTTACAAGTTAAATTATCAAGACGAATAGGACTCTAGGTCAAAATATTGCCGACACTTTTTGCTCTTCAGATTGTCTCGTTTCTGTTGCTTTAGAAAATAGCGACTCGTGCAAGCATTCGTTATTTTCGTCGCCACAGAAACTCGTACCTGAATCGCAAAAATTATTGTCGGCAATATTTTGACCTCTCGTCCTATTATTACTGAATAATTTTCAACAAATCTTTTAACTGGAGATATCACATGAATTATGTAAAACAAGCAGCTGCAAAGAGCATTTCACTACTAAAGGTTTTTTCAAATAATTACTGAGGAGTGAATACTGGTCAGCTATTACACATCTACAGAAGCGTAGTAAGATCAAGGATTGATTATGAACTTGTAATATATTGAAACTTTAAAAATCTCAGTGGAAAATATTTAAAGTTATTGAAAATTCAGCGCGGAATGTACAGTTTTAGAACTGTAGTGTGTGTTCATTTTGAACTGCATAGCAAATAAATTACCTTTGAAATTCCTAATTTGCAAGCATTGGCTAACATATGTAGCTATTATTGCAGCAATGGGCTAGGTTGGTAGAACGTGAATACTCGATCAGATTTGAGTTATTACACTTGGGTGACATAATAATTTGATTAAATTGCAATTAGATCCAAAGCAAAATTGGTTAAATGATATGCTTTGAAATAACCTCAATTATATTTACTTGAGCCGACAGTACGACTGAGTGGTGTTGCATGTCGGACGGCACTTGTAAAAGTTAAGCTCCAGTCTGCTTGGTCAGCACTTGGGTGGGTGAACAGCAGGATAACAGGCGTAGTATTCGAGCTTAGACAGGCTCGACTACCTCAAGTACCACTCCCGAATTCAAAAATGCACATACCCTCAGCGGCTCGGTGCTCCCAGCACCCCGACAGTGTGTAAACGGTATAAGGGGTTACAGATTATGTATGTATATTTACTTGGGAATAAAACAAGTAATTTTTTTACTTAAGTAAGTATTATATTTTTGTTTTTCTTTATTTGCCTGTAATAAAGGAATGCCGATTTTAGGTGCCTGCTTTTTTTGTTCATCAGACCAACACAGGAGATGCCCTCCCGCTTATGGCGAGGTTAATTCCAACTATCACGCAGGGCTATGTAGGCAGAAACCAAGTACTGCAGTGAAGTCCACAGTCGGGATACCTGGCATCGCTTGATGGCTTCGTAGACAAACTCCATCAATGCCGCTGGGTTTTGCAGATGGACACCAAGCACCGCAGTGAAGTCCACACTCGTGATAAATGTCGTCGCTTGCTGGCTTTATAGACGAACTCTACCTATGCCTCCCGGTCACAATCAATCACAAATCACTTAATTACGTATAGTTTGTGAGTTAATTTATACCTCTTAATAAACTGCTGGACAAAATTATCGCTACACAAAAAAATACTCTGAAAACAAAATTTTTGATATTATTATAAGTGTTAGAGCTTCGCATAGTTAAAAGGACTACTATGACGGGACATTTATTGCAGCCAACTACACTTTGCATTAACAAATCGAAACAACTGAATCTGTTGTGCAAAGACTAGACATTTTTTTTGTGATGCGATAATTTGGTCCAGCAGTTTATTAATTTCATAATATTTTTTACTGGTTGCAGCTGTTACTTTTCGATTTGTTATTTTTTAATTATTCTTATTATCTAGCAACTGACATCTCAATTATTTTATACATTCACATTATACCATGTGTTCAAAAAGAAATTACATAAGCGTTGGCCATGGAAAATAAAAGTAATGTCAACTGCAAGCTTTAGAATTCATTAACTGTCATCGTTGAGGTTATTATCAAAATATGATTCAATCAATCATAAATTGTTTGTATTATATTATAAAAACCATTATAATTTTAGCTTAATTGAATTTTCAATATAAATTTATGACAATAACAACAATGATGACAGTTAATGAATTCTAAAGATTGCTGTTGACATTACTTTTATTTTCCATATCCACCCCTTATGTAATTTCTTTTTGAACACATTGTACTAGAATGTATGATATCTACCGATTCATTGAGTGCGCTCTAATTGATTCAGCACCAATTAGTGCTCAGTTTGTGTTTGTAGCGTCACGTGTGGGGTTCAAAGGTAATGAAGACAAAATTAAGCAGTTGTGGTATACCTGGTCACAAAGTGAAGGTAAATTAAAAGAAGTTCAAACCATGCATAAACAATCAAAGCCAGAAAACAAACAATCGACTAGCTTCGGCTAGTGTTAGAGCCCTGCTGATGTTAGAGATCAAGTTTACAAGGTGAAATTGATCAATTGCTATTTTTCGAAAAAAAAATCAAGATGCCATTGCAAACTAACATTTACATCCAACTGCTAAACAGCTGGTCATTCATGTAAAATTTATGAACAATCTATATATTTAAAAATGAACTTTACCGATTTCATTCATCTTTTTTTTAAGTTTTCTAATACTCTGTATAAGGTTCTTACGGAAAGAAAAGTTGAGAAAACTGCACAGAAAATTGTAAAATTTCAGAAAACTTAACGACTACTTAACCTTCGCGCGTTTGACAGTTCGCACGTTTGATAGTTCGCGGAGGGAACGGAGCGGGATGGGACGGGACGGGACGGGACGGGGACGGGAAAAGGCACGGGGACGGGGACGGGGATGGGATGGGATGGGATGACAGGAAATAATTAGTCATTATTGTAACTAGTATTAGACTCTCTGTATATGCAAGAGTTGAAACATGTAGGTGATTTTTTTTGATCCACAAATCATGGGGTACTTGCTTTTAGCCGACCTTAAACTTTATGCACACTTCTTTCAAACAAACAAAAAAATATATCTTATTAACCGGAGCTGGTAGCTCAGTGGTAAGCATCCTGACTACTGATCTAAGAGTCGCGAGTTGGATTTCCGGTCCTGGTGAGATTTTTAAAAATTAAAAAAGATGTGGATGGAAACCTCTACAGAATGCCATCATTCGAAAGTGATGTAAAGCCGTGGGTCCCATGTTACTACGATGTGTAGCATGTAAAAGATCCCTTGCTGGGGTTGGAACTCCTTAGTCTCGGCAAAATCCTAAGTAGAGCTTTGACCATATGACCAAAGCAGTCGGTGTCTAAGGTACCTGGTACTCCACGTGCCTAGATCTTGTCCATAACACACAAACAAACAACATATCTTTTTGTTAACTCACATGGTCCTTGATTTGTGGATCCAATGGCTCATCTCTTAGTCCCTACAGGATCTCTAGCTAGTATTACAGCGGCTTTATTAATGACAGTGTGATCAGTTTTGGTCCTGTTTCTGATTGGCTATTTTAATATTCATCATTTTGACTAGTTTCAATATCCCGTTGAATAATTTTAGCAGTATACGCACCTTAGTTACAAAAAGTTACTACATTTTATAATTCATCTAAAGTAGTTCAGTTACTGATCACGGCTCAAGTATCAAAATAAAAAAACCTACTTTATAACCATTGTAGCTAGTGTCCATAGGAGAGTGCTTTATTAACCAGGCAAGCTTATCCCACTAGATTTTGTGTCACAGGGATTTTAGCGCCAAGCCGTTGGCTGCGCTGACCGGTAACTGTGCGTTCTGTCGTCTGTCAACCAAACAAGACTACAAACCGTTGGAGTACGTACTGCTCGATCCAGACAAACAATGCATGCTGATTTAAATCTTGGTGCATTCCATTACGATGCTAACATGAAGGTAAAGGGGAGGAGAATTCTCGCTTGAATGAATAATTGGGCCCACAGCTGGTTGACAGTTAGTGCTTTGTAGATTGACCGTCAGGCGGCGCAGTTGTTCCATCGCACGCATAGATAAATCGCACGCTAAATTTTTAGAGAAAATACGTGTATCTTTATAGAAGAAGTTGTATTTGTGTGTTGTTTTTAGCGAATTGTTGCAGTTTTTACTGAATTTCAGTACTCAATTATTATAGTGCGTCAAGTAAACTTGTTCTATTATGCCCTCCTGCTTTGTACCTGGTTGTAATACCGGGTACGGGCGTATTTCTAGCGTGTTATGCGACATGAGCGCCACATAACTGTCAACCAAAACTGAGCCCACTTTTTGTTTACCAGCGTCTAAGTGGTCGGCGCTCCTTCCCTTTACCTTAATGGATGCTAATTATAATTACAGTCTTCATCCAAGTGTGGTTATTTAAATCTATACAGTGTGTAGGTGTTGTTCTGTGTTGTCAACTGTATCTGTCAGTTCTATTGAGTTCTATCACTCGTCACTGTAGTTTGAACTAAGGTACTATTAAAGTTCTCTAATTTGAACCACGTCCGTGTTAGTTAACAGTATTTTCGTTTCGATTTTTCTGCTTTCCTTTTATTTGTTTAAAAACCAATCTTTTTCAAGATGGATTAAATTAAATGACATGATCGTTGTTTTTCCGACTTACCGTATGCTATTTGGAAAGTAACTAGAATTTGAATTTGCCGCCACTTTCAGTAACTCAAAATGGCGGAATAAGCTTGCTCGTATAAATATAGTACTTAGTCCATCGTATGCTAGTGTCACGTTTCAACAACATCTAGCGGCATGGGACCTATTTTTATTAGATAGCCAATTTTAATTAATGCAAGTATTTATCTATGATATGTTTTATAGGACTTTTTCCACTGTCTCGGGTGTTGATCACACTACGTTTCCGGAGTTTTTGATCTACTACCATCCTCAGGTGTTCCTGGTTAGTCCTGAGGAAGACTGATTTTTGTACATCGTTTCACGTACACTCGGTGCCTACCCCGGGTTTGAACCCGGGACCACTGATCGTTGTGATTACGAGTCTGTCACTCTTACCAATAGGCCACCAGCACGGTTATATGTTTTAGTTATAAACTTATACATATGTTACCGCTGTATCCGCAGTAGACTATTTTTGCGAAGTATGTATATCTGAAGGATATTGGTATTTCTACAAAATAATATTTTTCTATGGTCTGGACTAGAAATCAGTTTCTCGTTGCAAACGTAGCTACAGAAATACGGAATTTTCATTGTATAAAATAAGAAAAATATAAGAAATGTTTCTTTTCATGGTGTACATAACATAAATACAATAATGCTATATTTATGAAAATACTTTCTCGTCTTTGTAGGTACTCCCGGACGTGGAGAAAATAGTATGTACACAGCAGGGGACGACACCATTTTTTCTTAGTGGATTTGTAGCCCTCGGGCTACGAATTTATATCTTCGGAAAATTCATGCTTTTCTTTTCCTTGGTGTATAATGTACCACTCAATGTTATTGTGATCCTTGGTTTTAAGCTCACTATGAAAATATATTCTTAATTTAGAGATAGTTCTACATTATTTCTGCTACTTTTCTGGCCTTCTATTTTCTTACTTTGAAGAATTGAGAAAAGTTGTATAGTATTCCAACCAAAAATTGGAAAGTTTTTTAAAATCCAGTACACCATGAAAAGTGTAAGTCATGTCTAAGTTGGTTTCATACAATCAGTAAATTATATTCTAATGTCAATCAGCTTTCAAGTAATGACAGTTCATCTGTAAATTGTACATGTAACTGTTTTATTAAGGCATTGTAACATTGTGCATGATTTAAGTAGGTACTAGTTGAGTTTTTAAAACCGTGTAGTAGCATAGAAAATTTTGAAAAACGTATATATCTTCCAAACTTCCCAATGCATCCTTCAAATTTGAAGGTTATTATCGAAGTGTCACTGAATGACAATCAAACAGTAATTTTATGAATTAAATTACGAAGTGACTTACTGTTTTCAATGCTGGCCTGATTTTAAATAGCTTTCCAATTTCTGGTTGGAATACTATACTAGAATGCAGCTGTACTGTTACAGTATCATAAGCGTACTTCAAAAACATGCCATAGAAGTTCATGGTTTGTTCTGTGCTGCTGTCCGGGCCACTTTGATATAGTTTATACCATTAGAAGAAATTCAGAGTCCAGATTCTTGTTGTGATTTCTAAA
Source organism: Agriotes lineatus (assembly GCA_940337035.1). Lineage (NCBI taxonomy): Eukaryota > Metazoa > Arthropoda > Insecta > Coleoptera > Elateridae > Agriotes > Agriotes lineatus. Next base: position 86,709 of record CALNHX010003950.1, on the reverse strand, counting down.
AGTTATTTATATGCATTTAGGTCAATTCATATTTGCATCTTGTCGAAATCGTTTTAATTATTAAAAAACTATTATCCTATTATGTTACAGTATGTGTAAACCCTCGACTTTCATTATTTACTTTGGGTTTATTTTGGGACAAGGTTTAGGAAAGATAGTTTATTAATATTTAATGGCAATATATGTTTAGGGTATATTCATGTTATGTCCAGTGACAAACCAACGCATGGTAAATATTTAAGAAGTTTGTGAACAGCTCCTTCTTGTAATAATCGTTTCTAAATTAGGATTCAGGTCACACAGTGTTAAAATATTAGTCCTATTTTCAAATTTAAGCTTTCGTCAATGCTTTTATAGCACTTTAAAGAAGCAAAAAAGTTATCTTGCTTAATACCGTAGTTTCACAACAACAAAGCATGGGCGTTCAATTGCTTTTACGACAGCGCGTTTTAACATACTATAAAGTCAGATAGGTTTATTTGGGAATATAAGAAACCAGAACGAAATAAGTATAAATACAGGTATACTTTAGAATAGTATCGTCTTCCCAAACTGCCACAGGTGAAGAATTTGTAAAGCCACCGGCATTTGGAAATAAAAACGTTAAGTTTATTATCTACTTTATTGCTTCTATTTAGTATACATTTTAATAATATTTTTCAGCTTACAGTCTCAGCAAATTTGCAGTAGATGTAGGTGATATACTTAGTTTAACTATGATTGAATGAACATTCACAAAACTTTGACATTTTAATTGTTGTAATTGATTGCAAACATATTATTAATTACATAAGGTCACCTATAATTGAACTGAAATTCTTTTATATTACACTTGCATACAGATATTTTGTGCTTTTAGAAATGGCATAAATTAATTTGCAAATCATGACCATGTAGGACAAAGCGGTAAAGCATCAAACTTGTAGAAACTGTAGAAACTAAAGGAGATTAACCTAATCCCTATAGTTATATCTGTTCAGGGAGTACGTTTACGCCATCTAACACGAAATATAATAGCTTTACGACTTTTACATGGCTAGCAAAACTTATTGAAATGAATATCGCACTGCATAGGAAAGTTCTCTTAAATTTAATACGATATACAGGGTGTTTCCTAAGTAAGTAATCGAACTTAAGGGTGGTAATCTATGGATTATTTTAACAAGAAAGGTTCCTACAAACATAAATACAGGGTGCCAAAGAAGCGAAAACAAAATTGAAAATTAAGGACATTTTGAAACGAATAGGAATATTTTATTAAAATATGGTATGCTCACTTTTCAGTATCATTTAAAGATGTTCAGGTGCACCAGGAGCATGCATGTGGGTAATCATATTACATTTTGTATTTAGAAAATGACACGCCACTGATTATTTTTCAACTTGAATATTTTTTTAAAACTATCGAACAAAACTCTCCAAAAACTACCTCTTATTTTTTTAGATTTTATTAGCCGTTATCGAGTTAAAATAAAAATTGTAAATAAACACAATTATGTATTTCAACGCAGTTAAACATGTTTATGTCTCTTGATTAAGACACCTGCTTTTCACAATTGTTTAAATAACTGAACAACGTCACTCGTATTGAAGTAACCTATTATTTTAAAGTTTTGTTAACCATGGTGAATTATACAAACTTGGAAATGGCTGATATGCATTTTGTGTACGCTCTTGCTGACGGAAGTGCTCAAGAAGCAAGGCGTATTTACAGCGAAAAGCATCTCAATCGCCGAATCATCGGACTTTCATAAGACACCAACAGGATCATTTGTACGAACACGTAATGTTCCAGGAAAACCTCAAACAGTTAGGAGTTGCAGTGGAAGAAGCTGTTCTGAACGAAATTGAAGACCATCCAGAAACTAGCAACAGAAAAAGTCCATCTAATCTTCAAGTAAGTTCTAAGCTGGTGTGGCAAGTTCTGAGAGAACAGCAGCTATACCCTTACCATATCAGTCGAGTACAGGATCTGTTGCCACGAGATTATCTGCAACGTTTAAAGTTTTGTCGGTGGATTCAGCAAAAAAATCGCACAGAATCTTCAATACGTTCCTGAGATGCTCTTTACGGACGAGGCCAACTTTTCGAATAACGCAATTATAGATTTTCATGGAGTGAAAAAAAATCCATATGCGATAGTAGAAGGTCATTTCCAGCATCAATTTTCATTGAATGTATGGATGGGAATTGTTGGAAATTTCTTGACTGGCTCCATCTTTCTTCCCATGATACCAGATGGTGCTTCGCATCAGCATTTTCTTGAAGATGAACTACCTCTTCTACTAGAAGATGTTTCACTAATGCTCGGAAACACAATGTACAAAACACAATCCTTAGAATTGCAGTTAATGCCCCTTGGTATGTCACCAATAAACAACTACATTTTAAACTTGGTATGTCAACCATCCCAGAGCATATCAAGAAGTGAACTAAAACATTTCATCTGAACATCAACAATTGCCCAGGTGCAGTATTCTATCGGCTAGGACGAAGACAAATTCATACCCGATTGAAACGTAATCTACCGCAAAATATCTACTTAACTGATAGTGATAGTGATTAGCTGTGTCATAAAAATAATTGTATGGTAATACCTAACTAACAAAATGAGTGTTTATACAGGTGATACTTGCCTTTATGTTATTGTAATTATTTCGTTGTTTTCATTTAACACTACCATGAATAACAATTGTTTTGTTGAACTGGTGCAAAGCCTGATAAAAAAAAAGAAAAAAAGAAACACAATGTGGTTTATGTACGTCGGCGCTCCAGCTCATTGTAGTGTACTAGCTGTCAGTTTTTGAATATGAAGTTTACCAATCAATGGATCGGTTGAGGTGCTCAAATGCCAAATCAACCATGGCTTGTAAGATTCCCAGATCTAAATTCTTTGGATTTTTTCTTTTGGTGACACTTCAAATCTTTAATTTACGCCACACCGATTAGTAGCCAAGGCGATCTGAGGCAGGGCATAATAAATGGATGTGAGACTATACGTAACACTCTAGGTATTTTTGAGCGAATACGTCAATCACTGAGAAGGAGCTGAGGCATGTGTTATGGCTGGAAGTGACGATTTTCAGCAGCTGCTCTAATTTATTCTACAATTTCATTAGTTACTACATTTTTATTAGTTGTATTTTATTATTATTCGCAATAACTCAGTATGTTCCCTTAATATACCGTTAAGCTATTTACAATTTATATTTTAACTCGATCCTGTATTTTGAAAACAAAGGATTTAAAAAACACCTATAGGAACTTTGCTTCTTAAAATAGGCCATATAATACCACCTTTAAGTTTGATTATTTACTTTGCAAACACCCTGTATAATATTAGCGCTTTTCAAGAGCAGTCGTTGCTAAGCCATATGTATATCAAATAATAGTCTTAAAATGCCCAAAAATTACACAGTAACTACGTACATATACACTGATAGTATCTGTTACTGAATAAAAAGCATACACAAATATTCAATAACTTGTCAGCCAATAAAATGAGAAATTTGTTTGGCGGTTGTCTAATCGCTCTACAAATATGAATTCTCTGGGGAGGTCTGCACCACAATAGAAAACGTTGGTTATTTTGATATCTGAATTTCTGAAGCGTAGTTGCTCCATAAATTTATTACATGCATGTTACAGATTGAACAACTAATATTGTATCGAGTGGTAGTTATTCATACGACAAATAATTTTCCTAGAAAAAGGTAATCGAGACATTGACAAAACATTTAATTTTCACACTTGATTTAACCGAAATTATGACTCATCTCTTTTTTAAATAACAACATTTGAGTAATTGGTGTTCAAGTAGAATAGTTATCTCTTATAAATTCTTCTTCTTCTTCTTCTTCTATTAATTATCGCGCTTCGACAGCTTGGGTCATTAGCGCGTTGTGGTGGCTTGGATAGCTATTAACACTTTGGTTGGAGCATCACTGTATTAATGTCACTGTATCGTTGTCACTATATTGTTAGCACATATCATTAGACGAGTTTTATTAAGCCACTGTGTGTTAAAAATTTTATCCTGCTGGTTTCCGATTTTTCGCTATTGTTGAAAGCCTCTTCCATAGAGTTGGGGATGTGATATTCAGTTCTCTCTTTTGAGTATTTTAGGCATTCTGTGATAATATGGGCAACCGTGATTCTGGTGTTGCATGTTTCACACATCGGAGCGGCTTGCTTCTGGAGAAGATAAGCATGGGTTAGCCTCGTATGGCCGATTCTAATTCGAGTCAAAGCGATTCTTTCTCTTCTGGTCAAACGGTGTTGATCTTGCCATAGAGTCACTTGATATTTTATTGCGCGCAATTTATTATTTTCTATATGAGCCCAAGATTCTTGCCATTTTTTTTGTATTGTAGGATATGCATATAGTTTTAACATCTTGATGTGGAATTTTATCATTTATTATTGATTGACGAGAGTATATTGCATCTTTTGCATATTTATCCGCTAATTCATTTCCAGGTATTCCTATATGGGACGGAATCCACATAATGACGACGGATTTCCCAGAGCTATGAATATTTGTGTATAGTTTTAAAATCTCTTGGACGTAGGAGTGTGATAGCGAAGCTTCTTTTAATGCAGAAATGACACTTAAAGAGTCTGTTAGAATTAAAATTTTTTGATAATTACTGTCATCTATGTATTTAAGTCCCTGGAGAACCGCCCATGCTTCTCCCGTAAAAACACTGCTATGTTCATGTAGTCTGTATGTATAATGGCCCGATGGTGTTACCATTGCGGCTCCAGTTCCTTCCTCCGTCTTAGATGCACAGTAAAGATTTCATGGTGTTGAGGGTAGTTAGCAAGGAGTTCGCAGTAGTGGGCTTTTATAATTTCGTGATTTATTGTGTCTTTGTTGAATTGTTTGAGGGTTTCAATCAATATTGGTTGCTTTAAAATCCAAGGTGGTGTGTCACTCAATTTGTGTTGCATAACCTGACTAAAATTCGTGTCTGTGTTAATTATTAGGTTATTTAATCTTTGGTAAAAGGGTAAGGGTAGCTTAGGTTTGGATTGGAACAAGGTGAGAAAACGATTTGAAAATACCATGTTATGTACCGGGTTTTCTGGATGGGCGCTTATTTTTGCCGCATAAGATAATGATAGTTGGTTTCTTCTTAATTCTAATGATGGTTCTCCCGCCTCGGCCAAGATGCTGACAGATGGGCTAGTTCGAAAAGCTCCTCTTGATTGCTGTATTTTGGATTGGATCAAGTAGTTTGAGAATATTACATTTTGATGACGCATATGCAATGGAACCATAATCAATTTTTGATCTTATTGTGGCTTTGTATAAATTAAGAAGAATGGCTGAGTCAGCTCCCCAGTTTGTGTTGGATATCGCTCTGATAATGTTGAGTCTTCTGATGCATTGATTCTTTAAGTTTTTGATATGTGTTACCCAGGAGAGTTTTTTGTCAAAGATTATTCCTAGAATCTTTATCTCATTGACATAATTTATAGGGGTGTTATTGAGTTGTAAGATTGGACTGTTATTTATTCTGTTATACCGATGGAAATGTATACATTTAGTTTTTGATGTAGAAAATTTAAAGCCTGATGTGCGTGACCATGTCAGTAGATTGTCAATAGTGTTTTGTAGAAGATTTCCAATCGATGTTAAATTTTTGCCTTGACAATAAATAATTAGGTCGTCTGCGAATATAGTTGTTTTAACAGGAGAAGTGATATTGCTTACTACATCGTTAATTGCGACTAGAAAGAGAATAACGCTAAGAATGGATCCTTGGGGAATTCCATTTTCTTGAATAAATGTAGTAGATAATACCCCATTTGATTTGACTGTGAAATTACGTTTTTGGAGAAAGTTAATTATGAACGAGACAATTGATCCTTCTAATTCCCAACTTATTAATGTCTGAATTATGAATTTCCAAACCATATCATAGGTCTTTTCTATATCGAAGCAGACAGCTATAACGTGTTGTTTGTTAGCAAAAGCCTGATTTATTTCACTTTCTAGTAGAATTATAGAATCACTCGTTGATCTGAATTTCCGGAAACCATTTTGAGTATAAGTAAGTAGGTTGTTTTTCTCTAAATGCCAAACCAGTCTTCGATTTACCATTTTTTCCATTATTTTACACATGGTACAGGTAAGGGCAATTGGTCGGTAGTTATCTGTGCTTGTTCTATCTTTACCTGGTTTCGCTATCGGGACTATAAGAGATTTAAGCCATTTCTTTGGAAAAACATTTTTTGACCAAACTTTATTGTAAATATCAAGTAGGTGAGATTTTTCATTTGTTGGTAAGTTTTTCAAAAAGATAAAAGGTATTTTATCTGGTCCTGGACTTGAATGTTTGCTATGATTTAGAGCGAATTCTAGTTCGTGTGTACTAAAAGTGTTGTTTATTGCGCTGTTTGAGTGTTTATTTATTATGCTGTGCTTTTCAATATCTGTCTTGTACTTTAGAAAGTCTTTATTGTAATTGTCGTTACTAGAATTTCTTTGGAATGTGAGACCTAGGTTGCGCTATTTCGGTAGGACTAGTAATGATGTTGTTTCCACTTTTCAGCGCAGATATTGTCAGTTTGTAGTTTGTTCCCTTCATTCGTCTTATTTTGTCCCAAATTTCTGACGTGGGAGTGGAACTGGACATGAAGGAGACAAACTGTTGCCAGGATTGTCGTTTGCTGAGCTTGAGTATTCTTCGTGCCTTGGCTCGGAGTTTTTTGAAGTTAATTAGGTTTTCTTGGTTTTTGTGTTTTCTGTATTTATAAAACGCTGATTTGCTGTTTTTGATTGCCTCTTGACATTTAGGGTTCCACCAGGAACTTTATGTTAATTGGATTTAGAGAAAATTTTCCAATGTTGCTTCTGCGGCCTCGATAATTAACTGGGTAAAGGCTGACACGGTATCGTCAATATTTGTGTTTACTTGGAGGTGTTTTAAGTTTTCGTTGATATGTTGGGAACTATTTTTCCCAGTCAGCAGTTTTTATTTTCCATTTTGATGATGATATCAGTGGTAAGTGGAAGTCTGTTAGAATAAGTTTTATGGGAAAGTGGTCACTTCCAAACAAATATGAAAAGGTCTCCCAGATGATTGATGGCGCCATTTGGGGTGTGCAAAAAGTAAGGTCGATGTTGCTGAAATTTCCAGTTTCAGAGTTAAAATGGTTGGATCTTTATTATTTAATATCACTAGGTCGATATCGTCAGCTAGTTGTTGTACTATACGCCCTCTGGTGTCAGTATGATTTGAACCCCACAGTTTATTGTGACTGTTAAAATCCCCTAATAGAATAAAGGGTTTCGGGATTTGTGCTACAAGTTGGGATAGTTCGATACTGTCTAAAATCTGACTATTTGGCAGATAAATGTTGCAAATGCTTACTCTTTTTTGTAGTTGTACAGGTACGGCTACTGCTTCTAATGACGTGTTTAAAGGTATTTCATGACTTTGTATTGAATTGTTGACGAATGTCGCTATTCCTCCACTAGCTCTGTTGGCGTCAACTCTGTTCTTATTAAAGCATGAATAACCATTAAGATTTCCGGATAAATTATTCTGGAAATTTGTTTCTTGAAGACATACAATTAAAGGTTTATTTTGGTTTAATATTAATTTTAATTTTTCAAGGTGGGCGTAATACCCATTTATGTTCCACTGTAAAATAGACATTATATTGTAATATAGTTAAAACAACATTTCCGAGTCTAATGACGATTGGCTTGATAATGATGGTGCATCACCAGTTTCTTCCATGTACGCTTCTCGTAATTTTCTGTTTATTCTGCTGAATCTGTTCTTTATACTTCTATTAGTGAGGTGTGAGTATAGATCTTTTATCATGAATATTAATGCTTTCAAATTATTAGTATAGGTTTTTGCAACACTTCTGGGTCAGGATTGCCAAAACTATTTTTTGGTTAAGTAGAGGTGTTGCATGGTTCACAAATTCTTTGCTATAACCTCCTGACTCTCTCCTTTCCTTTGATTCAGTTAAAATAATGGTCACCTTTCGAGTGTAAAATAGTGGTTGTGTTCAACATTTGCAAATTTAACAATTTCTATTTTCGTTAATGAAACTTCCTATATGTTTTTATATTTGTTAATAAGCTTACTTTATAACCATTAATTCAACTTATATATATGCGCGTTTGAGCATTGTAGCTGGGCGGGCTAGTTTAATTTAATTTAATTGTTTTTAATCTGTTTGCTACAATTGCCAGACCAGACTTCCAGGCAGCTCAGAATGCCAAGGTATCATTAATAAGCTCAACTTTCGTAACCTAAGAAAGTACACAGAATAAATTTTATAGGCGTATAATATGCTCAGATATTATTACATAAATTCAAATTTGTATTTATAAAAACAAAAATAAAAATTTAAATGAATCAGGTATCTTCTGCTCCTGTGTCTAGGTCAACGGGCGCCAGGCAGTTTAAACGAGCAAAGTGCGGGCAGGATTATACTTAATAACATGCATACCTGGTGCTGCTTGTGTTGTTGCGTCCCGCAGATGTATAGAACGTGTTGTGATTAAGGGCGGCTAGTCCGAGGTTATCTGGTTTACCTTTCGTAGCAATTTTGGAAGTCCAGGTAAGCGAATTACGATTGAATAACAGCTAGTCCTCACTAGCGATTATCTCCGTCGAATTGCTCCCAATTCGAATGTGCGTAATTACGAACGCCGGGCCTCTGGCGATACAGGTTGGTCTTCTCTTGTGTGTTTTTAGCTTTAATTGTGTTAAGCCGTTCCGGTCGCAATTATTGATTCTAATTACGTCTGTTTCGTTTTCTTGGTGTAGGGAAATTAGTTTATGGACGGGATCGTCATCGACGAGCTCCGTTTAACCCTCCTGGTAACTAGGTACTGGGAATCGTCACCGACGAGCTCGGTTTAGCTTTCCTGGTAACTAGGTACTGGGGATTGACACCGTCGGGCCTGGGTTAGCCTTCCGGGTAACTAGGTGCTGGGAATCGTCACCGACAAGCTTGGGGTGGCTCTCTTAGTAACTAGGTGCTTGCCAACTGGCAGGAGCCCCCTCAAAGAGTTTATAGACCCTTCTGAGTGGGATCTAAGCTGGGAGGAAGGTTCAGGAAAATTCTCGAATAGCCTGGAGGCCCTCCTGAGCGAAAACAGGTGAGGAGGGGGTTCGGGAAAAATTCTCTCTTAAAATGACTTTGGATTTTCTTTATATACCCTGGGTGGCGTAATCAGCGGTTTCGGCTGGTTCGTTAGAGTAGGGGATCCTTCCTTTAGCTGCGCGGAGGTGAACCTGCGATTTTTCACGATGACGTCGTTTATCGCCTTTCGCGCGGCTCGAGGACGCAGCAGTCCGATTCTTAACGTGATGAAAGCCATGGGCGAACCCGCGAATTAATTTTTAATTTCAAAATTGCGTTCGCGCTGGGCAAAACGTTAAAGCATTAACAATTTGACCTCCTTAAGATGCTTTATTTCAAGGGTTCTTCAGGATTCTTTTAGGTGGAACAGAATCCTACCTGAAGAATTCTGAGCATTTTGTGGACACATTGGCTTAATTGAAAGTAACGGACAGGAAATGTTGGTCAGTTTCGATGTGGAATCCGTGTACCTCAACGTACCAGTAGAAGATTCGCAAAATCTTATAGAAGAATGCTTTGTTCCTCGAGGGAGTTTGGAGGACGTTACAACGTAAGAATGTGCCTTACCACGACCCCCTTCATTTGGGAAGGAACATACTACGAGAAAAAGGAAGAAACCGCTATGAGAGCCCCATTACTTCCCGTAATTACCGTCATCCTTATGGATGCCTTGGAACAGGAAGCTATTTAGTCCAGCGACCTCAAACAGAAATGCCGCTTTCTATACGTTCACGACAGTTTCGTTATAATGCCCCATAGAAAAGCAGCTCTCAGTTTCTTGGGTTGCCACAAATCTTTTCCAGAGTGTTATATCCTGTGCCATCTGCTGTTCTTCCGGCTACGTTTTCTCTGAATCACAGACCTCCTCTCTGATAGTTCGCCTCTAAGAGTTAGCAGTGCGACCAACTTTTCTTCGCTCTTGTGGGTTCCATTCTATGGCTACCATTGGGATTGACTGGTGCGGTTATTTTAAGGTATGCTCTATTCATTTCCATCTGCGGTGTTTAATGACATTACTTAACCGTTCCTGTGAGATAGCGGCACAGAGATCATTGTTGCTGATGATAACAGGGCAGAAGATACCAGAAATTCGACGTAAGCACTTGTTCACACTTGTTCTTAAAAAAATAATAACATGAAAGTGACGGCTATTTAAAATTTTCTTAGTATATCTAGAAGTTGGTGGCATGTAGCCCTCAAATATCCCCAGCTTGAATTTAAAATATAAGTTGCTATCACAGTTTGTAACAAATGATGATTAATTGATTAAACTTTAAATTGCTGTAGCTTTCTTGCTATTGGGTTTAAGTGGGAATTTTATAAAAAAAAATGTTGTATTTTGGCTACTGTTTTAGTCTTATCTGTACGTTTACCCGGTATAAAGGTGAATGATATGTGGTTTTTGAAGATTTATTATTATATCTTGTTGTGATGTTCATATGTACAATAGTAGCACAGTAGTACAGTAGTACAAACAGATTCCTTGCCGTAAAATCTATTGACCGATGTTAAATAGTCACATTTAATGCATAAGTTTGTTACAGAAGTTAAATATAGGCGATTCTTGTATGCGGTAGCCACATAACTCATAGTTGAATTAAGTTAAGTACATTTATGTAAAGTGCATTTCACACAGCACCAAGTATGATCGAAGTTCTTTCGTTGTCTGCAGATAAAATGTGGGGTTATGTTTTGGCAAAATCTACCTGCAGATCCCATTTCTTTAGTTACACAAAGAGCCCGCAAACGTATAAAAGACCACATGTTAGTATGAGTTGGCACAGAGTAAAACATTTTGGACAAGTTTATGAGTGACCCAGTGTTTGTGTCAAAGTGAGTCAAGGTGCGTTTTAAAATCTAAAACCGATCCAGAACATCAGAAGCATTAAGTTAACTCTATTTACAAAATTATCTGCTATAAACTTTATGTTTTTAGTGGTGTTAATAGTGGTTTTCACCATTTGCTGTGCCTTTAGAAGATCTATACCAGCAGTTTGTAAGTATTTTGAAAGTGGGGTTGTGCTCTGAAATACCCTGAGGTATGTTTGGGCTGTCAGAATAGTGGAATATTGCAATAGAGAATTTTGATACATTTTGGCGTGTAAATGTGCCTTTGCGTCCATATTTTCCATATTTGAGTCCAAAGTTTCTACCAGTGCAATAAAAAGTTCAGTGTCGTTGTCGTCGGTATCACCAAAAGTGCAGAAAACTTTTCCTAGTGCATCGCTCTTGGCCCGCAAACGAGTAGCTCCTATTGGTGATAATAGTTTTTTGTTTGTTTTGTTATTGAAATGATCGATCCAGACATCTATTCTTTTATATGATTCTAGCAAAAACACTGCTATTGAATTTAAGAATCCACTTGGAACCCTGTATCTCTAAGCAGCGCCTTTTTTAACGTATTCTCTTTCAGCGCCGCTCTTTCGCTTATTATTATCACTCATGTTGATTACTAAGATTATTAGCAACTAAATAACTGCACTCATAGACTCTCACCGTAGAACAGATTGGACTGGCACTAGAAACTTAGAGAGCTGGAGACTGACCGAAGCTTGAAGCTGGAAAACAGAAACTTACGACTACGAGACGAGACGATACGGACGACTGGCTCCCGTCCTGTCTCAGTAAGGCTTTGATACAAGCTGCTGATTGGTACAAATATAACAATAGGACATAGTGGGGATAAAATTTTGTCCCACCATTCACTTTCTGCCAAAAAGTACTCTGTGTTTAAGCGCCGTTGCTTTATGAAAATCAGCCTAATGCAGGCCATATGCGTGGGTGTGGAGCGGGGTGGGCTATATGAATATTTTTGATTAAAACTTATGCAATGAATAAATACAATTCGGGTCAGGCCACCGGGAGATTTCCCGGGGTCCCGATGGGCCAGTCCGGCCCTGCCGTGGTGTTTTTAAACAAAAGAACAACACAGTGACTATAGAAACTAATTGAAACTGGATTATTTCATTGTAATTTCAAAACCGACAACATGTTACTAGCATGGGTAAATTGATTAATGCTAAAATAAAGTTATCAATGTATAGTCTTACATTATTCACACTGTATACCTCTCAACAACATATTGGAAACATGGAAAGCAGAAGCGACTCCCGGAATCCGTATATCGAGAAATAAGTCAATTATCACTATATTGTTTGCAGATGATTGAGATGATCACGCAGTACCGACAACTTCAGAAAATGAACTACAAAGACCTTTATACAAACTCTATCATATCGCAAAGATACAATTGTTTAATATCTACAGCGAAGTCAAAAATAATGGAATTTAAGGAAACAGAAACTGTTAGATCAAAAATTGTGATTAATAATCAAATATTAGAGCAAGTTAAAAGTTTCAAATGCCATGGATGCGATATACCGTCCGACGCAACTAAAGTTTTACAAAGTAATGCCAGTACCGGCACTTCTTTACGGAAGTGAAACCTGGACTTTACGAAAGAAAAAATATGCCAACATTCAAGCCTCAGAAATGAAGTTTTTAAGATCGAATTAGGAACGCGGACATACAAAACGAACTTGGAATATTCAATATAAAGGAAAAAATTATACAATACAAAACATCCTGGAAAGCACACATGGATCGAAAGGATTCAATCAGATACCGCAAGTTAGCGTACCAATACGCATCAAAAATATGGCGCCTAGAGCTGGAACAGGCTAGAGTCCCTGTATATAATTATACTCACATGTGCGCAAAGTTAATCTAAAATTTAACTTCGTTAGTCGTTATTCCGCTACTCAAAAAGTTAACTTCGTTAATTGTTAAAGCCTTAGTTTTTTAAGTTTTACCGTAAGCTAAAGTTAACCGTTACAGTTACATACATACATAATTCTTAGCCTTTCTACCTTAACGGTGTAAGGCTTGGTGTCGGTCGGTTGTCATTCTTCCCCATTTTCGTTTTTCCGGTACCTCTTCTTCCACTCCTTCCAGATTATTCCTCTTTCTTCCGCTGCTATTCCGACACCTCCAATCCATGTCTACCTTGGTCTTCCTACTGTCTTTCTGCTACCACTTCATCTACCGCTTTCACCTTCAGTTGTTGCCTATAAGTTGTATTCCTAATTCTATTCAGTTTGGTTTTTCCTTCTATTTTCCTCCAAAATCTCATTTCTGTGCTTGCAATTCTCTTCTTTTGTTTGTCTGGCCAAGATTCGCTTCCGTACACCAACGCAGGGCGGTATACTACTTTCTTTACCACTTCCACTTTTGTATCTTTTGGTATTTCTGCTTTACCCAGGAAGCTAGTTTTGATTGCATTAAAGATTTTTTCGCCTGTGGCTGTGCGTTCGTTTATTTCCTAATCGATTTTTCCGTTACTGCTAATGCATGGCCCTAAATATTTAAAGTTAGTAACTTGTTCTACTGTCTTTCATTCTATTGTTATCTCATGTTTCATTTCTGTTGGTACCACGCTCATTGTCTATGTCTTCTCTATATTAATTCTCTCTTTCTGATGCTGCTAAAATTACTAAGTCATCCGCGTAGAGTAACTCTGATAATTGTACCGTTTCCATTTTTCGTCTTCCTATTATATATTTCCTCCTTACCTGATTACATTCCTTGCCTACATTGTCCATAATTAGTGCGAATAATAACGGGCTCAGCACACATCTTTGTCTTAAACCTTTTGTTGTTACAAATTCCGTTGATTCCACATTTCTGGTTCTTACTATATTTGTTGTTTTGTTGTATAAACTTTTGACCATGTCTATTTCTGTTGTATTTGAACCTCTATTGTCTAACTTCTTCCATATGTCCTTTCTTCTAATCCTGTCGAAGAACTTACATAAGTCTATAAAACACATATGGACCTCCTTTCTCGTTACAGTTAATTATCGAATTGTACTGGACTGGAATATATTGTATATATTGACTTACTTTAATGATTAACTAGCCAGTCAATTAATCAAGGATTCCAAGTAGGGTAGCCTGGGTAGAGATGATAAACACAAATCGATCAGTCAATCTGACGTTTATTAAAGCCTTAATTATCTACATCTAGCATAAGGTGCATATTCCCCTTCATAAAGATTAACATGTTACAATTTTCATTAGAAAGTGATAATCTTTTAGCCCGCAAAATACAGTTTGCATTTATAAACCAATTTTTCTTTTGATCTTGATATAAATGCAGTATATTCAAGGGTAATACCACAAGTAGTGGATATATTTTTAAAAAATATATTCATTTCGAGTGGTATTTGGGACGACTATTTAACAATATTAAGAGAAGATAATATTCGAAGTGGAAAAAAATACCAAAGTGACAATTCTCCCGGAATACATTGACCGCTGCCATCGCATTGGCATCCGAAGAGGCGACAAACCGCGGGCGGTAATTATCAAATTCTGCAGCTACAGGTAGAGAAACATGGTCTTTAAGAGCAAAAGGTTGTTCAAAAACACAATTTTCATCAAGGAGGACCTTTCGAAGAAGCGCCTCGAGGTTTTCAAATCTGCATGTGCTAAATTTGGGTTCAGATGTGTGTGGACTGTGGATGGTGTGATAAGGGTCAAAATAAACAACAAAATCTCGTCCGCCAACAATCTGCAGGAACTGGCACTTATCAGTGGATAGGTTATGTTACAATTTATTTTAGTGTATAAGCGTCTAAATTAACTGATTTGATTTGTGTTATTTATTTTCCCGTCAATAATTCTTTTTTGGTTGTCGGAAGCAATGGCAATGAGCTACACAGTAAGCTAATAGCTAGAGAGTTTAGAGTTCATTTAAATATTCTATAATTGTTAAAATTAATCCTGCGTTAACCATTTGATCTGGGAAGAATTCTGTTCACGTTACCTATGTCTAGTTTAGTTTATTTATTATTTCTTTTTAAAATTTTTAATTATCAAATTAATTAGTTGCATTTTAACCTTTTCTCATGTAAATGTTCGGTCTATCCTCACATGTTTTAATGAATTAAAATATTTTCTTTGCAGATCTTCGTACGATGTTTTAGCTGTGACGGACTCTTGGCTCACCCCCGACATAAAAAATTACGATATTCATATAGGGGGGTATACGCTAATACGTAAAGATCGCGGCAGCCGAGGTGGAGGGGTAGCTATGTATGTTCTAAATGATTACCGTTTTAATACCTTATCAATTCAACATGATGATAATATTGAACAATTATGGATTAGTGTAAGTATAAATAAATTAAACTTTGCTGTCGGGGTTATTTACCGATCTTAAAAGTACTATCCACTGCGGTTTTTAAATGCTTTGCAGGAAACATTTTCCGAAATACTACATAAATTTGATGAGGTCATCTGCATGGGCGATTTTAATATTAATTTATTTGGTAATTATAACTCAAATGTACAAAAATATTTAAATTTACTTGAAGTTCGCGGTTTAAAATAGATTGTCATCAAGCTCACGCGAATCACTCCAACTTCTGAAACACTTGTTGACCATATTTTAGTCTTGAACAAGTCTGATGTAATTGTCAGTGATGTTCTCCAACTGCACATTTCTGATCATAACCTTGCTTATTGCACTCTCAATATTAACACCATCAATAGATCCCAACATTTCTCTACTTATAGAAATTACAAAAATATCTATATGCCGAACTTTCTAAACGATCTATCTAATATCAAATGGGAGCTTATTTATGATATGCCACAGTGTGATGATAAAGTACTGTTTTTCAACGACTGCATTAAAGCCGTTGTGGACGTTCATGCACCGCTCCTAACAAGACGACTGTCTAAACCGTTCGCTCCGTGGCTAACTGACAACATTATAATTATGATGTCACTCAGGAATAAAGCTTATAAAAAAGCTAAAGTTACTAAAACCGCAACTCACTAGGAATATTATAAACAACTGCGCAACTACACTACCTCTGCAATTAAACGAGAGAAAGCTGCATATATTAAATTCAAATTACAAAATGCCGATACCAAATCCACTTGGAACGAACTCAAACGTTTTAATATCATTAGTCGTAAGAAAAATGAATTACCTTTGATTTTACAAAATGCTGATAAGATTTCTAAACTGTACGCAGTCTTGTAAAACGAACAACTTTGAAGCATTAAAACAACAATATAACAGCAATGTCAAAGCACATATTACCAGCCCACTCTTCTTCAAAGCTGTCACTGAGGTGGAGGTATGTAACATCCTACTCAATATAAACACTCACTCCATGGGAGCGGACGGAATTGACATTACTTTATTAAAGCTTTCGTTACCAGTGGTTGCACCTCACATCACGCATATCATTAATAAGTGCCTACAAAAAGGTGTATTTCCAACTGCATGGAAAACCTCAATTATAATTCCTCTACCTAAGAAGTCGGATCCTAAACAGCTATCAGATCTTAGGCCCATCAACATACTACCCGTTCTTTCCAAAATTTTAGAAACCATTGTAAATAACCAGCTAATTGATCATCTAAATGTAAATAATATACTTCCATCTTCACAGTCTGACTTTAGAAAAGGCTTCAGTTGCGCAACTGCTTTACTCTATATCACTGACGATATTTTAAAAAGTGTAGATGACAACAAAATGGTTGCATTAATCCTGTTGGACTTCTCTAAATCATTCGATACCATTGATCACGATCTTTTGCTGGCTATTTTACACCACATAAACGTAGATCGTTCGGCTGTAATTTTTTTTATAATTTTCTTACTAATAGACTTCAATATGTTAAAATTTCTAATACAATATCTAAAACTTGTACTGCTACAAAAGGAGTGCCGCAAGGATCAATCTTGGGACCAACTCTGTATGCTACTTATACCTCCTTTTTCTTTAAAGCATTTCAACATTGTAAGTATCATTTCTATGCTGACGACACCCAGCTATACTTACCTTTTGAACCCGAACACGTGCAACAGGCCTCCGATCTTATTAATGAAGATCTATCCATATTGGTCGCTCTCTCTCGCGACCATTGCTTAAATATTAATTCTAGTAAATCATATGTATTAGTATTTGGAAATTCCAATGTAAGGGATCAAGTTTCAGCTTCTTAGTACAGTAAAATTGTCGTTTTACCTTAAAAAAATTTACCGCGGCGATTCCTCTTACCCAGTGGTTTAGGGTCATTAGACAAGTGTAAAACCAAAAAGGCATCACCCCACCCCTTGCCAAACAGCCGCCATCTTGATAACAATTGAATTTGTTTTTTCTCGCGATCCATTGGTCGCACAGAAAAAGTTATTGAACAAAAAATATTGGAAATAAAATTCTACACGTTTATGATCCTTGCCGTGATACCGAGAAGTTGGTATTTAAAACGGTAGAGGGCGAAAAAGCTACCAAAAATCTGTTTCCGCCATTCTAGCGCTGTGGGGGTGATTTTTTCCGAAAATTGCGAATGTGAAAGTTGTAGTGCTTGAAAAAATACACACGAATCTCTTTTAATAATGTGATTGATTTAAATAGTCTCCGAGTGACAGCCCTTCAAAGTCCGCGCAGCGCGGAGAAGTGGAGAGATGTAAATTATTTTTATAACGCACTTATTATAACTAACTAGATGCCATGTCTGCCATTTGGTTAACATAAAGAAAACCATTATCGCTCGTACTATTATCCATTTTTAATCAGAATACAATCACGAAACAGCACTCGCAATCGTATTCACGGATTTTGTCCAAGAATTTTTCACATTGCGTTTATAACAAGTTGTGAGCTTTTTTTTCAATAAAAGTTCAAACAACCCTTCTATCATGGTCGATAATGACTGGGTTGTGCCCGAGGTTCCGAACCAAGACGAAGGAACAGCTCCAAAAAAAAAGTGTCTGAGTAGACTACAATATAGCTTAGGGTTTATGCAAAAAGAAATTACTTTCAATATACGAGCCCAGAATCAAATCATTTGGCATAGTTAAGATTTTTCCGGTATCTTTATTTTGTACCCACAAAAGAAAATCTTCTTGGTCAATATTCTTACATCGAAATTGTAGACGCTTTTAGCAGTATTATAACAGCTTTAACAATAAGAAATTACAAAAAGTAGTCGGAAAACACTAACTTTAATAAATATTATACACCAAGTGAATTAAACATATGTTTATTCACGAAAAGATGTTGAGCTCACGACCCCGTAGTGGGAGTGAGATCGTAACTTTGAGTTAATAAATGTTTTTTCTATAGCACATATTAAAGTGAGCTTTTACCAACTGAAAACAAAAGGTCAAGTTTTACTTTAACAGCAAGGGTAGATAAAGTAGCACTTTAACATCAAGGATAGATAAAGTAATTTAATTTTCTAACATTTGTTTAAATTAAATATGAGAGCTTCGTATTATCGTAGCAACCCAATCTAGCTACTGACATTTTGAAATGTGATTGACTGTCATTATTTTCTTTTGAAATTGTTAAAGTTCTTGCTATAGAAAAAAATATTGTATCATACACGACGATAAAGTTATTTCTATCCACTCTTGAATCGACTTCGTCTCGACGTTAAACGATTCACTCGTGGATAAAATTTAACTGTATCGTCTTGTATAATAAATTACTATTAATTCACGTGGCGTATATATGTTTTTATAAAATTTTTACGAAATTTTGAATAAAAAATTTTAAAAATATTCAAACTAAGATATACATTTGCCCATTCATCGTCGATTTGATCTAAATTTTAGTAATTGTATATTACACACTAGAAAGAGAAAGAATAATTGAATGTAAATATTTGTAGATAATAAAAATATGTTGTTCTTCATTGAAACTTTTTAATTCTCTAGTGAATTAAACTTTTTAATTGTCTAGTGAATTAAAACACTTTTATTTCACTTGTGAATCATAGACTGTTTATGAAGGTTATGGAGTTAATAATGTCACTTTAAACTGTCAAAATTGAAAAAAAAATAAATTACCGATTCTTTTCATTTGGCCCAAACGATCACAATACAATTTCGTTCACCGTAGCATGTTTTAGTTGAAGTGAAACAAGCTGTTTGTTGTTTAATAACATATAGACAGTCGGGTGTCTGTATTATTTTTGCAGAAATGGTACGTGGTAAAGCAATTGTCAATTGGTTGAATTTTGGTCATTCCTGTGGCAAAATTGACAAACAATTGCAATTATCATATTATATAATAAATATTACACCAGCAAATTTAAGAGCTTTACGGATCTGAGCCAAATGATATCAATCTGGGCTCATATACTCCTTTCCCATCATTTTCATTTCTTTTACCTATACCAATTTCTCGGTATCGCGGCAATGACCAAAAATGTGTAGAATTTCTGTATGTTGTGAAAACCTATTCACATTGAAACTACTTGAGTGACGTGACGATTTTATCTCGCAAAAGAGAAATGGTTACTTCGCTGCGCCGGAATATATCGTACATTTCCCACGCTGCGCGGAATTTGAAGGGCTGTCACTCGGAGACTATTTAAATCAATCCCATTATTAAAAGAGATTCGTGCATATTTTTTCAAGCACTACAACTTTCACATTCGCAGTTTTCGGAAAAAACCACCCCGGCAGAGCTAGAATGGCGGAAACAGATTTTTGGTAACTTTGTTGCCCTCTACCGTTTGAAATACCAACTTCTCGGTATCGCTGCGAGGATCAAAAATGTGTAGAATTTTATTTGCAATATTTTTTGTTCAATAACTTTTTCTGTGCGATCAATGGATCGCGAGAAAAAACAAATTCAATTGTTATCAAGATGGCGGCTGTTTGGCAAGGGGTGGGGTGACGCCTTTTTGGTTTTACACTTGTCTAATGACCCTAAACCACTGGGCAAGAGGAATAGCCGCGGCCAATTTTTTTAAGGTGACGGGGTATTTTCCGACAATTTTACTGTACTATCTATTGATATCACAGTTGGTGGTGATCGAGTGAGCGTTGTTGCTGTGTGATTCTTTAGTGTTGTCGCATTTCAATTTTTGTGATGTAGCATATTTCAGCTGTTTGGACAATGCTGACGCTAATGGGATACAGCGAGTGCAAAATTAATGTCTAAGATTCATCCATGGCATTAGAAAAAGAGACAGAATTTCTCATAAACTCTCTGACACGAGTTGGCTAATGTCTAATCGGCGTAAACTACATGCAGGATGTTTATACTGTAAGATTGTCACTACTAAAAATCCTGGGTACTTATATGAACAAATATCATTTCGTACAGATGTCCATAACCTTAATCTAAGATACAAAGGTTTAATGACTCCTCCAACGCATAAATCTTCTATGTTTGAAAGATCATTTTCATACAGTATTGTGCATGCGTTTAACGGTGGACTTAATAGCATCGCACCAATCCTTTAAAAAACAATTCAAGAGCCTCCTCCAGCTGAAGCAATCGGGCGAGGTCAATCTAGGATAGGTATATGTAATACTTGGGAACTGAACTAAATCTTAGAGCCTTCATACATCGAACGGCGGTTCACGGGGAAGAACAGAAGGCCTCCCAGCTCTTCTGACTGTGTCTTTTAGCCTTTTTTTTTGTTACTCTGTAATACTTCTATTTTGTGTACTATTGGGTAATAAAGACTATTATTAATACATAACGGTAAACTTTATTGAAAAATAATCCAACAATTAATATAATTATTAATTCTCAATTAAATTCAGCGGAATACTTCCAAAACACACCATTTTAAAATTTTTAACGCAAGCCAAACTTTGTTCACACAGTTTGTTGGTGTTTAGTTTTACGTAACCTGGCGACAGAACATCATTGCTAAGCGAAAGTTTTTGAGTAGGTAAATTGTTTTGTAAATATTTGCAATGGTGCCCAATATTCAGTAGTTATATCCCTAGTGCATTCTGTATATTCGAGTATTTCTCGAGAACGCGAAGCGTTCGAGAGAAATACTCGAATTATACAGAATGCACGTGGGGAATATTGCAAGACTATTCCTCGAAGAAATATCATCCTTTGTATACCACACTATTCATTTTTAATAAGTTTTCAGTTTTCTGTCTGAAATTTCTTGTGTACCTTGCTGGTTTGCTCTTTTTCCTGCAAATACTCGCTATTGCACTTGTGCAAATACCCGGGTATTGCACTAGTGCAAAATATTCGCTGTATTCGACTCTGATTGGTTCAAATTTTGAAAATTGATTGATGGGATTGGTTTATATTATCTGAGGGGAATAGTCACTGATATACTGCTGTTATTGGTTGAAAAACGCAAATGTCTGCAATGTAATTGGTTTATATGTTATAGTGTTGAAAGGTCGCTTAAATGTGGCCAAGAATTTTGAATCTGCTCATGCTGAGAACCAGTAAATCTGCTGCCGCTGCGTTCAATGTCAGTTTCAATAGATTCCAGATCTTGAGTTTCCATAACGGAGTAAAACAACTTAGGTTTACACTCACAAACCAATAGCAAGACAGCAACACATAAACTGAATATTATTATTTATTCGTAGGTTTTATTGTACGTAAATAGTAATAGAAGAAAAAGGTGAAACCGTAAAGTTGGGTTATAAGAACAATATCAGAAATCACTGCATTGAACGAAAAACACATCAAGATTATAATTTTTTTTATAAACGTTTTTCTTCAAACGTCAGTAAAATGTGACGTTATACTGCTGGATTGATGATGCTAAACTGTCACTTCATTGCCATGGCATCTAAACACTTTATCTGCCTCTTGCCAGCGGCAGATATAGTAATTTATTATACAAGACAATATTAATTAATTAATTTTCAGTTTCAGATAAAGAAAAAGTAGTGCATGATACATATCGCTAGATTGGTAATTACATTTTCTATCTAATGGCAAGATGGCCCTTGGTAGGTGCCATTTAAAAAAAGTGACTTTTTCTTAAAAAACGAGTTTAGCAAATTATATTCTTTTATTAAAGGTTTGTTATTGACCTTATTGATAAAATAGCTAATATTAAGAGTTGATAGAGTCAATTAGAATAGATTTTTCCAAGTCAAGGCCTTCTATGGTAAAAATAAAAATTGAAAACATATTTTTTTTATTTGAAAAACTTAAAATTTGGAAAGACTATTGTATGTAATTTGACTCGTAGATTGAGAAAAACATAAAATATACAGGGTGTTCCATTTAAAAAATCAAAGTTAGTAGTATTTTAGGTAAAACCGGAAGTCAGTCATTTTGACTATATATATCGGCCAATCAGAAATTATGTCTAGTATCTTGATATAAAATTTTATCCAAATTGATTCATAAATAAAGAAGATATAAGGATGACCCTAGTCTTATCAAATCAAATCAAATCAAATACGTATATTAAGCGAAATATTTACATTTAATTATTTACAATCAATTTCATTTATTTTATTCTAAATCTATGGAGGGGGCCGTTTTAGGCTTTTGGCCTCTTTAGCCCTGGGATCTTCCTTCCTTCTTATGGGTTGGTGGTTCTGCTTTTGGTCCTGATGTTGGGGTTGTTGTTTCTTTCTTCGGTGGCCCGTATCTGTAATAAGAATAAAAATTGGTGTAGTATTGGCTGTTAGTTGGGGGCACTAATAATGCTTATCGCGTTATTAGTGCGGTTAGAGGAGGGGAGGTTGGTATTGTTTGCTGAAAAGAAAAGAAAAGAAAAGAAAGGAAAAATCCCTGAAAATTCACCTCATTGACAGTGGAGTGTCTTCAACAGTATCAATGAGGATTCCAGGGAGATCGGGGTACAGGGAGGACAAGAGGGCAGTAGGGGAGTGTGGGAGTTTCCTCAAGGGTTTTCTCGGAACACGGTTTACAGGGACGCCGTCACGGTTTAGGGGTTTGTGGGAGGTCATGAGGGTTTCGTTGGCGATAGGAATGCCTTGATAAAGAGTGCGCTTGATATAGTTCTGCTGGAGGTGGGTTAGGCGGTCGCATATTGAAGTGGTTTGGGTGTCGATGTGGACTAGGTTGCTGGGGTGTTCTCTGTGAAGACGGAATATGCGACGGAGAATTTGCCTTTCGCATGCTGCGATTTTATGGAGGAAATGTGGTTTGATAGTGCCGAGTAGGGGGGCTCGGTATTCAATGACGGGGCGAATGAAGGTGTTGTAGGTGTGGAGGAGGGTTCGGGAGTCGCAGCCGTGGAAGTGGCCTTGGATGCGCCGAAGAAGATTTGAACGATTTCGGACTTTTTTCAGGGTTTCTCGGATGTCGAGGTTTAGGGAGCAGGTTCTTGTGAAGGTGATCCCCAGGTATCGGGCTTGGTTTGAGAGGGGGATTGCTTGGTTGTGGATAGAAATATTTATGTCGGCTAGATCCAGTCTGTGGTTTCGGGAGGAATTCGGATGTCGAAAAAGGATGGCGGTTGATTTGGCGCCGTTGAGTTTAATCCTCCACTTGCTGGTCCACCTGGAGGTGTGGTCGAGGCCAACTTGCACTACGCGGGATGCGGAAAGGGAGGTCCAAATGGCGGTGTCATCCGCGAAGAAACGGGTTTTGGCTCGGGTGGGGTTTGTGACTGGGAAGTAGTGGGCGTACACTGAGTATAAAAGGGGCGAAAGTATGGATTCCTGGGGGACACCTGAGAAAAGGTTGGGTGGGTGTGGGAATCGGCCACTTTGACTTTGCATGTGCGGTTGGTGCGAAATGAGTCTATGAGTTTGACGAAGTGTGGGCCGAGATTTAGGGAGAGAAGTTTTTGGACGAGACCGTAGTGCCAGACTTTATCGAAAGCCCGCTCTATGTCCAAGAAGACGGCGAGCGTGCATCGGTTCAGGTTGGCACTTTTGGTGGTGTCGGTGTGGAGTTCGAAGATGGGGTTCATAGTGGATCGGTGGGGGCGAAAACCAAATTGTTCTTGGGGAAGGAAATTGTTCCTTTCGAGGCCTAGTCTTATTGTCACGCTGTATATATTATATCACTGGAGCAAAGGTTCATTTCCTCCCTTGTGTGTTTAATGCTCTCCACTAACGCGTCGGGCATTAAATTCACTCACGAGGAAATGAATACCTTTGCTCCCTAGATATATAAATAGCTATTATTTGAAATCGGCATTAAAGTACCTCGAAATCGACATTAAAATACGAGAAATCGGCAGTAAAGTAATACATTATTTTACGACTTTTTTGTAGGTAGCGAGGCGACAGATAGACGTCAACCGAAGTTAACATAATCTACAAATGTTGGTTAAAATGTTGTAATTTCACGATTTCTCGATTTCAAATAAAACATTACCTCGTCACTGAAGTTCCTTTTTATCCCTCATGTGGTTTATTTGCCTTGCGCGTACGGATCTCTGCAACTAAATCCACATTCGTGATAAAAAGCTAAACTTCAGTGCCTTGGTAAACAAACTACTATTTTTTCGCATTTTGTTCACAACGTTGTAAATAATTTGTTATACATGTTTGAAGAAAAAAATACTATATGTTATTCGGAGCAAAAGTATCGTTATGTGGCTCGGCTGTACTGTCCAGCCACGCCACATAAAGTATAACTATTGCCCCTAATAACATATTATATTATTATTTAATACTGGAAGTATGTACTCAATACAACACCCAGCACGTTATCCAAATATTTAAACTGCAAGCAAGCAAAATAAAAATATTTGCGTCGCCGGTCCTGATCATAGAGAAGAGAAAATAGATAAGAGTTGTCAGTCAGTCAGAGTCAGTCCCGATTTACGCTTGCTGTGACCTCTGGAGCAAAGTGCTACATTAGTCGCGTCGCACATCACCGTACTGAGTAACGGACTTAAGTTAACAGAAGTTGAATTAAAGGAAGTTAGTAACACTGTTAATAGTTTTTGAAATTAACTTGAAAGTTAGTCGGTCAAGCAATATGTTAACTTCGTTAATTAACGATTAGCGGATTAACGTTTTCCTGCTCAGCTTTGATTATACTCTATATTATACTCTAAAGTCTACACATTACCCTTTTTCTGTGACGTCAGAAATAGCAAAACATAACGTTTAAAACGTATATCTTATATTATAGTGAAGTAAAAAAAAAATTAAATCACAGGTAG
This sequence comes from Agriotes lineatus, assembly GCA_940337035.1. Classification (NCBI taxonomy): domain Eukaryota; kingdom Metazoa; phylum Arthropoda; class Insecta; order Coleoptera; family Elateridae; genus Agriotes; species Agriotes lineatus. The sequence goes on along the minus strand of CALNHX010003950.1, from coordinate 61,674 downwards.
TGGACGTCAGAAAGAATTTGACATATACCTAACCTTTAATGTAAAGGATGCTCTAAATAGCACATTATTTAAACCAAGACATTTTTGACCTATGTAACCAACGTTTCCAATCTTCTTTTTTTTAAATATCGGATTATGCCAGCTCAGCATCATGTGCTATTCGTGGCAAGGTTCATTTAGGTAGATGACGTTAGATCACTATCAGGTTCATACACCTTTTGCACTATTTTTTATGGTTAACACTTGTTACTCAAGGGTTAAAGTATTGTTAATTACTGTTTATTAAGTCGATGGGTAGTTTTCGTTTTAGTCTTCTGTGGATATGTTTCCTGCCAAGGTTGTAGTGTGCGGCTCCGCTACACTGAGTAATATTCTGATAAAATTTGGTTGCGGTTTTCGATATGAACTCATGTACTGTGGGTATGCCTGTTTCACGATGTATCTGAGAATTCCTTACGTACCATGGTGCATTTGTTATGGTGCGTAACACCTTGTTTTGTAGTACTTGCAGTTTGTTTAGATTTGTTTTTGACGTTGTGCTCCAGATACAGCATCCATATGTAAAAATGGGTCTTATTATTGACGAATATATAAGGGTTCCGCATTGTAGCTTAAGAGTAGATTGTTTAGGATTGGATAGAGCATAGCTAATCTGGCATATGACTCGGACAATTTCTTATTGATATGATAGCTCCAACTCAATTTTCGGTCCAAATAGATCCCAAGGTATTTAACGGCACTGTCCTTTGGATTCCATAGTATCGATGTGTTGTTTATTCTTATGTTTGGCGGATCTTGGGGCCGCCGTAGGGTAAAGATTTTAGACTCGCATTTGTCTGCATTGATTTTGATGTTCCATTTCTGAAGCCACTTGCTTAACTGGTTAATGCTTTCTTGAAGTTTATGTGCTGCTTGATTTATGTTGTGATCTTGGGTAATGATTGCGGTGTCATCCGCGTACATGGCTATAATTGCATTGTTTGGTTCGGGAAGGTCATACATGAAGATGTTAAACAAGATAGGCCCCAATATGGACCCTTGTGGGACTCCCGCTTCGATGTTGTGTATTGACGACGTGTAGGCATTGACTCTAACTTGAAAGGTTCTGTCAGAGAGGAAGGATTTAATGATCACTAGTAGGAAGGAGGGGAAATGTATTGTCATCATTTTATATATTAGCCCGCTAATCCAGACTCTGTCGAAGGCTTGGGCCACATCGACAAAATTAATTAGCGCGTGCATTTTATTCTCGAATTCCGTTTCAATTTTTTCTATAATACGCAGTATCTGGTGATTCGTGGAGTGTGAGTTTTTAAAACCGAATTGGCAGAGTGTTGCTTTCGTTTAGGAAGTTATTTAGACGGCGTTGAAATATTCGCTCTAGGAGTTTGGAAACTGTAGATAAAAGGCTAATTGGCCGGTAGTGCGCTGGATTATTATGAGGTTTACCGGGTTTAAGAAACATCAGGATGATTGCATGTTTCCAGGCGTGGGGAAAATATCCTATTCGCAGACATGCATTAAAGATTGCCGTCAAGTAGGCTACTGCCTTGTTTGGTAAATTTTTTAGGACGACATTAGGTATCATATCCTTCCCTGGTGTTTTTTTTGTTTTCAATTTGTTTAGATATTGCTTGACTTCAGTTGGCGATGCTGGATCTGTAAGTATTATGGCGTTGGTGTTCAGATTGTTTATTTCTTGTTCGACGAAGTCGCTGTGGCTTCCGTTTCCATCAGTTATGGTAACAAAGCAGTTATCAAGCTGTTGTGCGAAGATTTCGCATTTGTCTTGGTCGTCTGAGTAGGTGCCAGTATTAGTTTGCCGTGGTGGGATTATCATAGGTTGCTTTAAGATCATTTTAGTGGCACGCCACATGTTGGGATCCCCTGGGTTGAGTGATTCTATGTAGTGTTTGTACGAGGCTATTCTTACTTGCTCTAGTTCGAGTTTCACTTCTCGGATTAATCTATTCAAGCGAGCTTTTGCATCAGGGGCCCTCGTGTTTTGCCATAATCTTCGTGCTTTATGCTTTTCTCTTATGAGATTTTGTATGTGCGTGGGCAAGGTTTGATTGCTTGTTGGTTTGTGAGATCGGGTGGGCATTGCGGCTTGTTGAATAGCTTGGATAACTGTTTGCTCGAAACAGTTTATCGCTCTATCTATTTCGGCTTGGGAGGTTTGATTGGTTGGGCATGTGATTTTGTCTTGCAGTTCTGTGTTGAAAAGTTCCCAGTTAACAGGACCATTTATCAACCTTGGAAGTTTGGGATAATAATAAGGTGATCTGTTTAAGGTGAATATTACAGGCAGATGGTCCGAGTCTAGTTCGGTTAATACTGTTTGACTTATTGGTAGAGTAATGTTTTTATGTAAAATTATGTCTAATATGTCCGGTAATTGGTTTGATCTGTATGGATAGTATGTATATTCTGCTGGAGCTGATATATCCACTGCTAATTGGGAAGCATAATTCCCTAGTTTTATTCCGTTTGGGTTATTTGCTCGGCATCCCCAGTTCTTGTTTTTACAATTGAAATCGCCTACTAGCATTGTAGGCTGCGTGTCTTCGAATAGATTTTTGAGTTTATGTAGATCCAGTTTGTTGTTGGGTGGTTTGTATGCTGAGGTTATGGTGAGAGTGGACTTGTTTAGCACATTTAATTTGATTGCTACTGCTTCTAGATTATGGATGTTGGGTAGATCTACTGGGGCAGCGGCAAGATGACGTTTAATTATTATTGCAGAACCACCCCATCCTACTGCATTTTCTTTGTCCTTTCGGTGGATGGTGTAACCAGGTATAGTAAATTTTTCATGTTGGATCAAGTGTGTTTCAGTGATGCACGCGATGTCGATACCATGTCTGGCAATAAATGAGATGAAGGTAAAACGCTGAGCTTTGATGCCGTTGGCATTCCAATTTAGGAGGGTTAACTTAGGTGTAATATTGAGATTATTTGCTGCCATTTTGAAACAGCATGGGTATTAGGGACATTAGAAAGTTTTTAATTTGATCAAGGTATGGGGTAATAAGTTCAAGGACGGATTCGAAAATTTTTTTGGTGACAGGGTCTGAACTGGATCTACTTTGATTGCCATTATTGCTATTGTTGATATTAGAAGTATTGGGTCCGTTGGCTACCGTTTGTGCATAGGTTGAGTTGGAGGTAATATTTTCCCTTATGTGGGCATTAGGATTAGAAGATCGAATTGTTGGTGGGGGCGGTCTTTTATTCAGATTTCTGATAATGGGCAACCTCTGTAGTTGGCGGTGTGTTGTCCTTTGCAGTTCACACATTGCGGATTGTCTACACCTTTGACTTTTGTGCATGTCGAGTAGTGATGAGGCTCAGTGCATTTAACGCATCGTGGAGGGAGATGACAGTAGGTTTTGGTGTGGCCCATTAATTGGCAGTTGGTACACTGCGGGGTATCGCTGTTTCTCCGTCTTGGCTCGACTTCTACTACGCAGTGTAGTAATCTTGTTAAATTAAATATGTTTTTTCCTTCTTGGGTGTTGTTTACCTCAACAGCAATTAGCGGCATGGGGACTTTTTTACTGTTTAATAGTCTAGTAATCTTGGTAACCGGATATTTTAGATCATTTAATGCTACGTGGATGTCTTTTTCAGTGATTGATACTAAGAAGTTCCTAATACTTAAAATAAGATTTTAGGCTTGCCCGCTTTCTTGTTATTGCGCGTTATCTTATTGTCATTCTGTTCAAATGTCACATTGATAGAATTATAAAACAAGCGGACCTGACCAAAAACTACATATTTTTTGTTTCATCCAGTGCCTTAATGTTATATAAAGACACAAAATTGTTACGTAACGGAGAGAGGGCAATCTGTAGACCTTAGAACAGACTGAACAGCCTACTCCTTAAACGTAGACGACAATGATGATGACCTTTTGTTTTTCGGCAGGTATAACAGAGTCGAGTGCCGAAAAAGGAGGACTTCCTTGTGTTTTATTCGACGGTTTAGAGGTTCAGTTTTTTTGTTTTGATCTGACGTATCTGTGTAATTGTTTACTTACTTGAAAATAAATAGCAGTCATTTGTGAAATGCGTTTTGATTCAAATTTAGTGCTTGATTTATTCATTTTGATGAAATAATACAATTACTTTGACAGAATTTGGTTTTCGAGCTGGAGTCGGCAGCAATTTTGCAGTAGTTTGAAATGCAGCTTTGCGCGGTTGCAGATTGCGGAGGGCTGTCGCCAGGTGCATGGAAAAACAGGTTAGCAAAATATGCTGTCCTGGTGTTCAATTTTTAGCTCGAGTATTTTATTGTAATGTTGAGCACTATTATGACAATTAAGCTGTCGAAAATGGGTGTTTGAAAAAATCAGTAATAAAACAAAGTTTTTATTTTTTGATTCTCAAATAATTTATTGTCGTTTACTTCCATGAACCCACGAAACTGTCTAATGTTGTGTGTTGTCATTTATAAACCTGAACTGCTACGTGTGTAAAACAATAGTCTCATATATTTTGTGCTTGTGGAAAAGATGAATTGTTATGCAAAAGTATCTGTTTCGATAATCAATCAACCAAATGCAATTAATTATTATTTATAATTAACATAATAATACAGGATGGAGCTGAAAGATTCGGAAAAAATGTAACCACATATACTACAGCTCAACATTAGCAGATTTAACTCAAATTATCTATATACAAAAATCCACCCTGAAGAGTTACAGCCATCTAAAGATGGTAAAAAATGCTTTACAGTGTCTCTTCTATAAAATTATAATAAAGAGGTACACTTTGAAAACACTCGCATTTGTTAAAGACTACCTGTTATTTTAATTTCATGCAGTGAACAATATCCTAGCAAGCCCTGGAATATTTGAGCATGTCAGAAACTCTCTACGGAGAAGGATTAGTAAAAATTGAGACCATTTTGAACATTGATTCCGATTTTCCATTCGTTGTGTTATTTACCTTGAAGTTTTTAACAAAAATGATTGTTTTCAAAGCCTATCTGCTATTTTAATTTCATACAAAAGACACCTTTAAGCATTTTTTACCATCTTTAGATGGCTGTAACTCCTCAGGGGTGGACTTTTGTATATAGGTAATTTGGGGTAAGTTGGTTTATCTTGAGCTCTAGGGTATGTGGTTAATTTTTTTTCGCACTTTTTAGAGACACCCTGTATATATTTGGATCTCAAATGCATTCGTTTAGCGTTCTTACTAACATAAAATCGGTATTAACACTGAGTCGCAAAGCAAATGCAAAGGAAAATCTACTTTATATACATATTTCCAAACACATTTTGTTTAGAACAAGTTATAGAATCTAATATTTAATAAAATGATCACAAACCACCATTATTTGAATTTATTTTTTATATAATCTGTGCTGGTTATCAACAACTTTAAGTATAATGTCTTTGTTATATTCTAGAAAAATCTGAAAGTAAGTACTTAAATTACATACGTAGAGTATGTAAAGCTTTGATCAATCGACCAGATTCTGATTTTTTGCTCCTTTATGAAGGTTAAATATGACATAGGCATGCATGTATGTTATATATAGTATTATGTGTATTCTATATTGCAGCTATACTCCTTCTGTATGAATACAAGATATGGAGAAAACTGCAAAATAAACTTTTCTCCGATTCGATAAACAAGCAACAATATCCTAGCAATTAGAGTGCGTCAAGGTTTGTTTTGGAGTGCACAGCGTGTTATCATATTAATGTGATATCCTCGACACACAAAGGTTTTAGCACACGTGGCCTATAGTTTTATTGGACTCTGCTGTTACCGGTGTGCGTGAGTAGTTATCGCCAATCCTTTCTAATCCTTAACACGTCTTCCTTATCCTAACCTGTAATTGATAATTAATCAATTTTTCGTTGCAACTTTAGGCAACCCCTTTTACAGTAATGCAGATTATTGTTCTGTACAGTTAGTTGAATTTTAAAATGAACGAAATGGATTCTTCTGACTACAGGGGAACCCAATATTTCTCTCAAGTGCAGACAAATGAAAATCCAACAAAACAAATAAATCGCCCCTATGCAGAAATCGCTAAAACTGTCCAACCAAACGTTTTTCCAAGAAAACAACAAGCTATTATTCTTAATGCTGTCGACGATCTACAATTAAGTCACTATGTTAAAGCAGTAGGAAACATCATCGGTCCGACAAAAATTCTGTTTGCATCGCGTATGTCAAACAATCGCATATGTATTTATCTCTATAACGAGCAACTTGTTGAACATCTAGTAAATAATTATAGTAATGTAATAATTGACGGAAAATGTGTTGGTATCCGAAGGCTCATAACGCCATCCAAAAGAATTGTATTATCGAATGTGTGCCCTTCAATTCCTCATAATGTCATTGAAGAAGAATTAGCTAAGATGGGATTAAAACTACTATCTCCTTTATCGTTTCTGAGAGCTAGCATAGAAGGAGACGAATACAGCCATGTATTGAGTTTTAGGAGACAAATTTATATACAACCAAACGAAGAAGTTAATCCTCCAGCATCATTCGTTATCAAGTTTGAAGATGTGCCGTATAGAATATTTATAACGTACGATGAAATAATTTGTTTTACATGTAAGGTCAAGGGTCACTTATCCCATAAGTGTCCAAGCTTAATTTCCCGACCCACAACATCCGCTGAAGGTAATGCAGAAACTATCTTGCAACCGACTAATATGGACGCTGAGACACATACCAACAAACGACCAGCTCAATCTGAAAATAGTTTTCCACCTTCGGACACAGTGGAAGATGTCGCAACCGGTCAAGACGATTCGTTTCTCCAGCCAACTACTCGCAAAGTGGAAAGTAACATCAGGAAAAAGAGAAGGAAAAGTCCATCTGTTGGAGAAAAATGTTCTATCAATGAAATGTTAGAGTCAGCTAAAAATGCAATCGAAACTCAAAATCCTCAATTCGTTTTAAGTTACGATCAAATCCTTCATTTCTTTGAAAATGTTCAAGGCTCTTCTGATCCGCTGAGTATTGCCCAGCAATATTCTAACGATGTACCGGCGTTGTTACATATGATGACTAAAATATATCCTCACTTAAACCACAGATCATTAAAATCAAGAATCTCCAGATTAAAGAAAAGGATTAAACTACAACTGGATTCGCAAAGCCTTGATAGTGAAACAGACGAAATGACAGATCAATCCTCCCAGCAATCAACTTATTAATACATTATAATCATCTTCTTTCTTCAATGGAATATAAATGGGTTCTATTCCCATCAAGAACAACTGCAATTTTTGATATCTGAAGAATTACCGTCAGTTATATGCGTTCAAGAATCTAACTTTAAGGAAAAAACCATAGTAAATTTAAAAAATTATAACATTTATTATAAAAATAGATTAAGTGCAATTAGACAAAGTGGAGGAGTTGCTACTTATGTCCAAACTAAATATGAATCTCGGATTATACCTCTAACCACCAAACTAGAAGCTGTGGCAGTTAGAATTCAGTTTAAGCACGAAGTCACAATTTGTAATGTATATATTTCACACAGCACAGATATTAATAATAACGAATTGTTGGATTTGCTGAAACAGCTTCCAACGCCTTATATTTTATTAGGAGATTTTAATGCCCACAGTTTAATATGGGGATGTGAAAAAACCTGTTCTAGAGGTAAAATTGTAGAACACTTAGTGGAAACAACAAATCTTATATTACTCAACAATGGAGAAAAAACGAGGTTTAATTCCTACAACGGCAGCTCATCAGCTATAGATTTAACATTTTGCGATCCCTCATTAGCGCCTTTTCTTTGTTGGAATACTTATCCTTATCTATATGATAGTGACCATTATCCGATAAGACTTGAAAATAGTTTGGATATAAAAACTGAACCATCTCTTGCAGCACAAAGTTGGGACATATCTTCGGCTGACTGGTCATTATATGCAAAAGCTATTGAACAACGATTAGATAGGTTAGAACTAGCTAATGACGGGGAAGAAATGGCTGATATCTTTACAAATATCATTAAGGAAGCTGCAGGAGAATCCATTAGGAAAAAATCAGTACCACGTAAACGCCAACCATTACCATGGTGGAATAGTAAGTGCCATGAAGTAGTGAAACAAAGTAAAAAAGCATTCAACAAGGTAAAACGACACAATACATTAGAAAACTTATTGTATTTCAAGCAATGTCGAGCAAAAGCACGCCAAGTAATTAAAAACAGTAAAAAAGAGGCTTGGGCAAAGTATGTTTCCTCAATAACGGAATCTACACCCAGCAGTCAGGTTTGGAATAAGATTAGAAAACTAAAGGGAAAATATAGCCCAGGTCCAACGTTAATAAGACATGATGGAAGATTTATAACATCTCAATCGCAACTTGCTGAACTTTTTGCCAATAAATATGAAAATGATTCGAAGACCAAAAATTTCGACAACGAATTTCAAAACTATAAACAACATTGTGAAAGTGAAGAAATTAAAACTAATAGCGAAAATACGCATCCCATTAATTATCCTTTCAGTATTAAAGAACTGAGAGATTGTCTTGAAAGCTGTGAGGACAGTAGTCCAGGACCTGATTGTATTCCTTACAGTTTCTTAAAGAATCTTCCAGAATCTGCAAAAAATCGTTTACTGGAAGTCTATAATACAATATGGGCCGCTCAGGAATTTCCTAGAAAGTGGAGGGAAGTAGAAATCATACCATTGCTCAAACCTAATAAACAACCGAACCAGATTAATTCATACAGGCCAATATCGCTATCCAGTACAATGTGCAAGTTGATGGAAAAAATAGTGAATAGGCGTCTAATGTGGTTTCTAGAAAAGAATTGCTTACTATACGAGCATCAGAACGGTTTCCGGAATGCAACAATAGACAATATCGTAAGCTTATCATCTGAAGTGCACGAAGCTTTTGCTAATAAACAAAAAGTAATGGCAGTTTTCCTTGATATTTCTAATGCCTTTAATATGACATGGAAATATGGAATCATCCGACAGCTGGTAGAGTGGGGTTTACAAGGTCACGTAGTGAGTTTTGTAAAACACTTTTTGAAAGATTGGAACCTCAGTATCTTCTATTAGACAGCTGGAAAATGGAACCCCCCAAGGATCTATATTAAGCCCTACGTTATTCCTAATAGCTATAAATGGCATATCAGAAAATATTAACTTCCCAGTGAAATGCAATCTGTATGCAGACGATGTTATACTTTATATTAAAGGCAAAAATCTATCTACAATGCAAAACTCTTTGCAAACAGCAATAAATATATTGGAAAACTGGTCTAGGACAACGGGTTTCAGTTTTTCTGCGGAAAAAACACAAAGCATAATTTTCTCCAAAAGAGAAAATAAGAAGGTAAAACAGCGTCGTTTACATGGATCTCTATTACAATATGTAAACAGAGTGAAGTTTCTAGGAATAATCTTCGACAAATCCCTTACCTGGAGATATCACATAGATTATGTAAAACAAGCAACTGCAAAGGGAATTTCACTACTGAAGGTCCTTTCAAATCACTACTAGGGAGCAGACACCGGACAGTTATTACACATCTACAGAAGCATAGTAAGATCAAGGATTGATTATGGACTCGTAGCATATTCAAACTGCAAAAAAACTCAGAGGAAAAGAATTGAAGTTATTGAAAATTTAGCGTTACGGATTGTGTTTGGCCTTTTTAGAACTACGCCTGTATCCAGTTTGTACTGTCTAGCAAACGAATTGCCTTTGCTATTCTGAATTCTCAAGCATTGCTTAACATATGCAGCTAGGATTGCAGCAAATCCCGACAATCCCGTTAATCAAAACGTTTTCTCTCATCGATATGAATCAGTGTATTCTACCAAGAAAAATATCCATCTTCCTTTGTATCAACGAATTAATTACTTTCTTGCTGACATGAACCTTACAGTTCCAGATATCGCCCAAAATGAAAATAGTTTTGATTTTCCCTGGACTATCCCATTGCCACCAATAGATATTAGTTTATCTTCCTATCATAAATCTGAAACACACCCTTCTATTTTCCAAAAGCGTTTTCGTGAAATTCAAGAAGTTTTCGAAGTCATTCCTTTATATATACGGACGCTTCAAACTGCCAAGGTGGGGTAGGTGCAGCTGTAGTAGCCTCAAATAATGGTTACAAATATAAACTTTCGGAACTGTGTAGCATCCACACGGGAGAACTTTACGCTATACTGTACGCGCTTCAGATTATTTTGGAAAATCAAAAACAATATGTAGTATGTACCGATCAATTAGAAGTCAATTAAACCGCGAATTAAATCCGCGGATTGATCTAATTAATTTCGCGGTTTGATCTAATTAATCACATATGAAGTTTGATATGTAATTTACATTTACAGTTTATATGTGGTATAACTTTTTTTAATTTACTGTTACTTTGCGACCAGGTATCCTTCCATAACTGTTCAACTTTATGTTTGAAGAAGTTTTTTAAGTCGTGGCATGTTATTTCCCTATTTGTTATTGCTAAATCTTCGTTCACTGCTTGATGTGCTAGTTCGTCGGAGTAGAACAGTGGGGACTATAGCGGCCATTTTGGATTGGGACATGGCGGCCATCTTGTTTAATCGGATCAATTAAAAGTCAATTAAACCGCGAATTAAATCCGCGTATTGATCTAATTAATTTCGCGGTTTGATCTAATTAATCACATATGAAGTTTGATATGTAATTTACATATGTGCTACTGATTTAATTACGCGGCGGACTTCTGGAATTACACGTCGGCCATCTTGGTTTTCTGGCGCGAATATTTGAATTTAAATTTTCAGATTTTTTTTGTAAGTTCAATTTTTTGAATTTAAATCTCCCGGGTGTCGGCCATCTTGGTTTTCTGCGCGCGCACTTCTCACGGCTGTCGTTTTTAATTTTGAATTTCGCGGAAATATTTGAATTTCAAACTGGTAGATCTTTCGTCTCCCTCATCGAAGCTGCTGTCTCTCTCTCTTGCATTCACTCGTGGAAATATTTGAATTTCAAACTGGTAGATTTATCTCTCTCTCTTCTGCTCTGGTTGTCTCTCTCTTGCAGTCACAGGATGGATGTTTAATTTAAAAAAATCTCTGGCGGACTTGGATTTGAACCCTCTACGTTTGCATACACATTGGGCTCACATCGATCGATACCGCTAGACCACGGAGCGCTACGGGATTTAAAGGGTTTGAACAAAACGTCATTTCACAGCTCTGCCGTCACGCTGCCAGAATTTAAAACAATCTATTTTTTGAGAAATATGATTTATAACAACGGGTATGTATAGCTTATTGTGTTTAAAGGTAGATACAATTTTAAAAAAATTAGATTTGTAACAGCTTATTAATTATTTTATAATTTGTGCCTGCTATATGGCTGGATTAACGAGATTCTCATTGTCCCTACCTACTATAGGAAATTTCCGTCTAAGTTCCCTTTTTAAAACAGGTCGGTGCCTGTGTTTTGTTTGGTTTTACAGGTTTGAACATTGTACCACTTAGCTGTTCTGACATTACACTTTTATATTCATATTATAAATAAATTTTAAATGTTATTTTCGACTGAGTTTTAGCCGCTTATAAATTACAACAGCTAGTTTAAAAATTAAATGGGCGATAAGAGGTAAAGGCAGATCGTATTATAAAGGAGTTCCTTGCTGGACGTTGGGCAACTGCAGACGTCAGTCCCGACTCTGTAAACAAGTAAGGAATAAAAGTGATAGAGAAAACCCAAAGTAGTGAAAAGCGTATTAAAACGAAGTGGGAAGTGTACAGTTCAAGTGAGTGCGATAGTGAGCAGTGGAAGAAAAATAGAAACGGAACAAATACGTGTAAATAGTTGCAGAAACCAGGATAAACAAAGAAATGCCATTCCAATAAGGTCAATTTTGAATCACAGATCACGCCCATAAAACGCGCAGGACGGCAAACGCGTCACGCGATATCGTACTGTGATTCGTCCATCGCAAAAGGGAGTAACCGAACACGAAAGTAGCCCTTAAAGAGAGAGGATATAAGGTAAAAGAATCAACTAGGGTCAACCAAGTTATAAACAAACGAGAATAATTAGCGGAAAAAGGAAGTTTCAACAGAAAGCACAGAAATTGCAAACGTTATCAGTGGCTTAACACGCAAAATTTAGGGTCCACCGAAGAAGTACCGAAAACAGCCGTGAGTTCGTATAAAATCTAAAGTGCGACCGGAAAACAAAGCAGTGTTACATGGACAGTAAAGAAATTAAAAAGACGGGGAAGTAAACGAAAAGGACCACCCAGTGTAAAAGACTGATTAAAGGAAATGGAGGAAGTCGCAATAATTGCAAAAAGGTTAGAGAAACTCCACTTAAAGTATGAGGAATGGGAAAAAAACGCAAGTGAATTAGAAAAAATAAGAGCACAATTAGTAGAACAAGTTGAAACCAACGAAAAAAGAATTGTAAAATTAACAGACAGTCTCCAGAAGTCTAAGGAAAGAACAAAAAGAAAGGCGGGAAGAAACAAAAGAATAAAATATACATTAAATAATTTAAAAAAGCTATTACCGAAACTTAAGGTAGGGGATATAAGCAAGAGAACGAAAGAAATGATAGACATTCTAAATATAAAAGCCAACCCAAAGAAACAACGAAGTAATAAACAAAAGCAAGAAAAGCTAAGATTAGGAACATGGAATCTCCAAGGAGTGTATGAGGAAGGGGCAATCAAGATGTTAGTAAATGAAGCAAAAAAATTTAAACTTGACATTCTGGCAGTTCAAGAGACCCATCTAAAACACAACGAGATAATCGAGGTAGATAACCATATCTTCTTTACCAGCGGAAGTGACAAAAGAACATACGGAGTGGGTTTTCTAATAAACAAAAATCAAAAGAACCTAATTAAAGGCTTCACACCGATATCTGATAAGTTGTGTTATATCACAATAAAGGGGAAAAACAGAGATGTAACGATAATAAACGCACACGCCCCAACGGAAGTTAAAACAGATGAGGAGAAGGAAGCATTCTATGAATTGTTGGAGAATACATACCACAGATTACCAAGGAGAGTAATAAAATTAATAATGGGAGATATGAACGCCAAGGTGGGGAGGGAAGAATTATACAAAGAAACAACAGGAGGGGAAAGCAAGCACAGTGAATCTAACGATAATGGAATCAGATTGATTACCTTCGCCATGGAAAATGAATTGAAAATAGTAAGCACAGCTTTCAAGAGAAAAGACATACATAAAGCAACATGGATGAGCCCAGGAAATACATACGCAAATCAAATAGACCATGTCATCATACAAGAACAATACGCACATCTGATTACAAACGTACGATCGTATAGAGGGGCCGATATTAACTCCGATCATTTTCTAGTCGGTGTTAAAATAAAGAAAGAAATAAGATACAAAACGAAAAGGAAAGAAGGAACGGGCATAAAATACGACATACAAAAACTACAACAGGAAGAAATAGCAGAAAAATACGAAAAATCGATAAAAGAAAAATGTGAAGAAGCAAAAGAAGCTCAACTTGATACGATAGAACAGAAATGGAGAAAGGTAGAAGCTATAATAAAAACGGTAACAGCTGAGAACATCCCCATGCGAAAGAAGGAAAAAAGAGGAACCTGGATAAATGAAGAATGTAAAGAAGAAATAAGCAAAAGAAAAAATCTGAGAATGAAAATGCTACATGCCCAAACGAGAGAAGAAAAAGCGGCATGCCACCATGCATATCAAGAACAAAAACGAAAAGCAAAACAAACATGCAGAAACGCAAAAAGGACATACAAAGAAAACCAGTTACAAGTAATAGAAAACAATTTCAAAAACAACGAAATAAAGAAAGCATACAAAAACATACGGGAAGAAAGAGGAGAAGTAAAATCAAGACCTGTATTTTACAAAAACAAGGAAGGAGAACTGATAGGAAATGAAAAGGAGCAACACAGGAGGAGGAAGAAAACGGGACGAAAGAGGAAATAGAAAGCAACAGAATGAAGGAAAATGAGGAAAGTAACCCTCCATCAGAAAAAGAAATCGAAAAAATAATACAAGCAATGGAAAATGGCAAGAGTCCAGGACAAAATGATATAACCGCAGAAAATATAAAAAAAGGAGGAAAAGCCTTGATACAGATGATGCACAATATAACAGTACAAATATGGCAGGAAGAAAAAATGCCCCCAGAGTGGAGCAAAGCCCTAATCACACCAATTTTTAAGAAAGGGGATAAATCAATATGTAGTAACTACAGAGGCATTGCTCTACTAGACAATGGGTACAAAATAACAGCGACCGAAATAAAGCAAAGGCTCGAACCATATGTAGAACAGGTGCTGGGTGAGTATCAAGGAGGTTTTAGAAAGAACAGAAGTACTATAGACCAAGTGTTTTTAATAAAGCAAATAACACAAAGCTGCTATGAATACAAAGTTCCTCTTTTCATCCTATTTATAGACTTCAAAATGGCATATGACAGCATAATTAGGGACAAACTATATCAAGCCATGTTTGACTTGGGGATCCCAAATAAACTAATAAATTTAGTCAGGATGACCATGAAATCAACTAAGAACCAAGTCAAAGGAAGAAACGCCCTATCAGAAGAATTTAGTGTAAAGTCGGGCCTAAGACAGGGCGATCCATTGTCATCGTTGTTATTCAACCTAGTCCTGGAGAAAATTATGCGAGAGGCAAGAATAAAACGAGAAGGAACTATACATTCAAACTCACATCAATGCATAGCGTATGCAGATGACGTGGCACTTATGGCAAGAAGTGAGAAGGAACTAAAGGAAATTACTATAAGACTTGCAAAAGTAGCAATAAAATATGGACTCAGGATAAATCAAGAAAAAACAAAAATAATGAAGATAGATGCAATGCGAGAAGACTCACAGCAGGAAGATCTAAGGATACAAATAGAGCAAGGAGAAGAACTGAAATTTAATAGGGTCAAAGAATTTGTGTATCTAGGAGTTCTATTAAATGATAAGTGTCACGAATCAGAAGAAATAGACAGAAGAATTGCAAAAAATAACAAGTGGGTAGGTGCTTTGTCAAAGTTCCTAAGGTCTAAACAAGTCTCACTAAAATCCAAAATACGAGTGTATAACACGGTAATAAAACCTGCAGTGCTGTACGGGAGCGAAACTTGGGTGCTGAAGAAAAGTGACCAATATAAAATGGAAGTGTGGGAAAGGCGGATACTAAGGCGCATTCTAGGCGGCAAAAAGACAGAAAATGGATGGGAGAGAAGAACAAACGCCGAGCTCTACGAAATACATAAAGAAGCAACAATAATGGAAGTTATAAGAATACGAAGGCTGCAATGGTTAGGACATCTGGAAAGGATGGAAAATTCTAGAGTGGTCAAAAACATCGCGTGGAGGAGGAATGTAGGAGTGCGGAAACGAGGCAGACCAAGAAAGACATGGAGAGAAGCTATAATAGAAGATCTAAAGGAAAAAGAAATAAAAGACTGGAAACAGAAAGTGTTGAACCGTAAAGAATGGACAAAGATTATAAATAAGCGTTAGAGGGCCAATGGCCTATATATTTTGCGCGAAAAGGACCTAAAGGTCTAGCAATTAAGCGTGTCTAATAATAATAATAAGATCTATCTCTCTCTCTTCTGCTCTGGTTGTCTCTCTCTTGCAGTCACAGGATGGATGTTTAATTTAAAAAAATCTCTGGCGGACTTGGATTTGAACCCTCTACGTTTGCATACACATTGGGCTCACATCGATCGATACCGCTAGACCACGGAGCGCTACGGGATTTAAAGGGTTTGAACAAAACGTCATTTCACAGCTCTGCCGTCACGCTGCCAGAATTTAAAACAATCTATTTTTTGAGAAATATGATTTATAACAACGGGTATGTATAGCTTATTGTGTTTAAAGGTAGATACAATTTAAAAAAAATTAGATTTGTAACAGCTTATTAATTATTTTATAATTTGTGCCTGCTATATGGCTGGATTAACGAGATTCTCATTGTCCCTACCTACTATAGGAAATTTCCGTCTAAGTTCCCTTTTTAAAACAGGTCGGTGCCTGTGTTTTGTTTGGTTTTACAGGTTTGAACATTGTACCACTTAGCTGTTCTGACATTACACTTTTATATTCATATTATAAATAAATTTTAAATGTTATTTTCGACTGAGTTTTAGCCGCTTATAAATTACAACAGCTAGTTTAAAAATTAAATGGGCGATAAGAGGTAAAGGCAGATCGTAATATAAAACGAGTTACAAATTGTATTTTAGTATATTCCTGAAATACTGGTAATACGTATTGCTTGAATAAGAAAGAGATAAACATAAAATGCGTAATTATTCGCAAAGGTTTTTGCCCCGGGCGCGTTTTCAGTTAACTTGATTGTTAGCACAGACAATGGAATTTGCTATGATATCATCGAATCTGCAGGGGTCATCTTGTCTACGCTCATCTCGTCCGCATTTATTTAATTTAAAAAAAGCTTTTTGGGGTGGTTCAAGTCGGATTTGAACCCTAGCCACATGTGAATAATTATTTTAAATCGCGAAAAGTGTTGAGTAAATAAATGCAACGTATTATAAATACGTAAAACTTTTAGTTATTGTGCGTTTATAAGATGGGTCTTTTGACAAAATGGAAGAATCAAACTGTGCTATTGCAAATGTACAGATTTTTCACGGTCAATTTGTATATAACAACTTAATGTAAATTGGTAATTTAGAACATTTTAACGAAAACAGCGACTTCTTTCGGAATAAACTGTTTCTTCTCACCACGGAACCCTTGCAGATCTATGAATGCACTGACCATACTGACGAAATGTTTGAGAATGACTAAATTTTAAAAATTGTTGTTGGATTTTCGATATAATGTTACAATTTTTACATCGCTTCACATAAAATTCTACAAAAACAATATTTTTATACAACTTTCATTGAAAAAATAGTAAAATTTTACGAAAATACGTCTGTGTTGACAACAAATTAAAATAAATTTGAATAAAAGCACGCAAAAATTACGAAAAGACGTATGTGTTGACGACAAATTAAAATAAATTTGAATAAAAGCACGCAATTCGTTGAAAAAAAATGTTCTGACACCATCAAAACACACAATTTCATTGAAAAATCTTCTACCACAAGCATCTCGACAAGCAAAATTTCAGTTACGTAGGCTCATTGTTCATTTTTATTACGAAAATTAACTCAAAATTGAACAAAAATCACGCATTACACATCATCTCACATAAATTTTTACAAAATCGACATCATGTTACATAAACTATGCATAATTTTGCAATTGTTTTACACTCTTTTCTCTAACTTGCTGCAGTTTTAGCAAGATTTAAATAAAAAACAGCAATTTCTGCAGCAGTTTTAGTAAGATTTGAATAAAAACACACAATTTCGCTGAAAAATGTGTTGGTCCACATAAATTTTTACAAAAACTGACATCATGTCACTTGAAATTATACAAAAAACGACATTTTTTACTCAACATACGACGAAAATTGAACAAAAATCACTCAATTACACAGCATCTCACATAAATTTTTACAAAATCGCCATCATGTTACATAAACTATGCATAATTTTGCAATTGTTTTACACTTTTTATAAAATGCACCGCTCAAAATTAAAAGAAATAGCAATTTCATTGAAAAAATCTACTACCACAATCATTTCGATAAACAAAATTTAAAAAATCTTATACTTTTGATGGAAATATATGTATGTTGACCACAAATTAACATAATTTTTAAATAAAAACGAGCAATTCGTTGAAAAAAATATTCTGACACCACCAAAACACGCAATTTCATTGAAAAATCTTTTACCACAAGCATCTCGACAAGCAAAATTTCAGTTACGTAGGCTCATTGTTCATTTTTATTACGAAAATTAACTCAAAATTGAACAAAAATCACGCATTACACATCATCTCACATAAATTTTTACAAAATCGACATCATGTTACATAAACTAAGCATAATTTTGCAATTGTTTTACACTCTTTTCTCTAACTTGTTGCAGTTTTAGCAAGATTTAAATAAAAAACAGCAATTTCTGCAGCAGTTTTAGTAAGATTTGAATAAAAACACACAATTTCGCTGAAAAATGTGTTGGTCCACATAAATTTTTACAAAAACTGACATCATGTCACTTGAAATTATACAAAAAACGACATTTTTTACTCAACATACGACGAAAATTGAACAAAAATCACTCAATTACACAGCATCTCACATAAATTTTTACAAAATCGCCATCATGTTACATAAACTATGCATAATTTTGCAATTGTTTTACACTTTTTATAAAATGCACCGCTCAAAATTAAAAGAAATAGCAATTTCATTGAAAAAATCTACTACCACAATCATTTCGATAAACAAAATTTAAAAAATCTTATACTTTTGATGGAAATATATGTATGTTGACCACAAATTAACATAATTTTTAAATAAAAACGCGCAATTCGTTGAAAAAAATATTCTGACACCACCAAAACACGCAATTTCATTGAAAAATCTTTTACCACAAGCATCTCGACAAGCAAAATTTCAGTTACGTAGGCTCATTGTTCATTTTTATTACGAAAATTAACTCAAAATTGAACAAAAATCACACAATTACACAACATCTCACATAAATTTTTACAAAAATCGACATCATGTCACATAAATTGTACAAAAAATGACATTTTAATTCAACACACGATGAAAATTTTATAAAAATCACCCAATTACACATTATCTCACATAAATTTTTACAAAAACTGACATCATGGCAGTTGAAATTATACAAAATATATATATGTTGTCCACAAATTAACATAAATTTGAATAAAAACACGTAATTATTTTTGAAAAAATGTTCTGGCCCCGTCATTTCACTTAAAATTTTACAAAACTGCCATCATAACACTTGAAATTATACAAAATATATGTATGTTGATCACAAATTAACATAAACCTGAATAAAACACACAATTTCGTTGAAAAATTTGCAAATGTTTTACACTTTTTATAAAATGTGTCGCTCAAAATTAAAAGAAATCACAATTTTTAAATTATATCACGCCATTATGAAATCGTATATTAATTTTTTGAAATTTTACACTTTGTAGCTGTAAAATAACTTCAAATACTAATATTTTAGCTTTAGATTTTGTAATTATTTCAGATTCGTGAAAAACAAAAGCAGAGTAGAAATAAAAACACAAACACTTTGTAATAAACAAATATATTGTTCTTATTTCGTATAATACTTAATAATATAAATATAAATGTACAGCTGAATGTCTTATTTTCTAAAAATTCACTAGCAATTTACAAAACTGTAGTTTGAGGTGCACAACATTTCAAATTAAAAAGGCTGCAAGTAATAAAATCAGAATTTCATTGTGTCATTTTAAAGTTTAAGATGCACCCAATCTAGAATTCCCTTCGTTTTTGGTGTTGATGGCATCTGCCTTAGAAGCGTTTTTCTAACGGCCCTTTTTTGGAGGCGTTTTCTTATCGGCGTTCTTCTGACTGAACCTTTTTGATGTGGACTTGGATGAGTAGCTGGTGTTTTTAATTTATATTCTAAATCGGACTCGCAGTTATCAGTTTCCATTTCGGTTTTTCCTGTAGTACCAGTCGGGGCTGGCTTCTTTTGCTGTTTAGGTTTAGCTAGCAGCACATTAGCAACGTTAAGGTCTTTGATGTAATCAGCAAACTGTAGGCGTCCGGGTGGATTAATAGTTTTTCGAGGCCGCAGAGTGTCGTGAATTAAATCGACTATGTTAGACGCCGGTAAAATTTCACCCTTTATAGTAACGGTACCCTTGTGATCCCAGCTCACATCGTTTGAGGCACTCAAAATGCGTAGGAAAACTTCAGCTTTTTTCTTAAAAGTTTTGGGAAGTGTAGATAAAATAACGGCATTTGATAGGCTGTAAAATAACGGCATTTGATAGGCTGTCACTGGTTGTTTCAATGGGTATTTTGATTGGCTGCCGTGCCTGGTTTGTGAAATAAAGGTACCTTTGTAAAACCTGATTGTACTGGATCCATTTATCGTGATCAGTTAATTTGGACTTTAAAACTTTTTGCATTTTGTCATCAAGCTGTGATAATATATTTTTCTCCGCATTATCGCCAGACTTAAGACGTTGGACAAATTCCGGCGATACAATCAACATCTTCCGCTCTTTGTCCATTTTAATCGAAAAGGAGCTCAGTCGTTTGTTCTGGTAGAGCCGTCGTGAATAAACTAGCTTAAAATCAAGACTTTCATAATAAATATATAAAAAATATGACAGGTACGGGAATCGAACCCGTATTCTCTCTCGAGATCAGAACTTGAATCTGACGCCTTAACCATTCGGCCAACCTGCCTCCCTATATAAACGAGCACTCTGCCTAATTAAGAAAACATATAGTTTAAAAAGCCTTCTACATGCAATTTCATACAATATTTCATATAAATTAAGCCATGTACAAATTTCTAAATCGGTTTTGATATATATTTTATCGAAAGACTTGACCCTCAGCTGCCGTTTTATTATTTGTCGTGTTGCGTCATCGTTGAATTTACAAGAGCCAACCTGTCTGCTGTGAGACGCACGCAGTGTTTCCATACCTTTTTATTTTAAAATTCTATACAATCAGAGGCCCGACTGATGCCGCACTAACACGTTTTAAACCATTGTACTCTGTTACCTGATGCGGCAGCAGTTTGGACCTCTGATTTTATAGAATTTTAAAATAAAAAGGTATGGAAACACTGCGTGCGTCACATCGCAGAGAGGATGGCTCTTGTAAAATTCAGCGATGACGCATCACGACAAATAATAAAACGGCAGCTGAGGGTCAAGTCTTTCGATAAAACATATATCAAAACCGATTTAGAAATTTGTACATGGCTTAATTTATATGAAATATTGTATGAAAGTGTAAAATTTCAAAAAATCAATCTACGATTTCATAATGGCGTGATATAATTTAAAAATTGTGATTTCTTTTAATTTTGAGAGACACATTTTATAAAAAGTGTAAAACATTTTCAAATTTTTCAACGGAATTGTGTGTTTTATTCAGGTTTATGTTAATTTGTGATCAACATACATATATTTTGTATAATTTCAAGTGTTATGATGGCAGTTTTGTAAAATTTTAAGTGAAATGACGGAGCCAGAACATTTTTTCAACAAAATTACGTGGTTTTTATTCAAATTTATGTTAATTTGTGGACAACATATATATATATTGTATAATTTCAACTGCCATGATGTCAGTTTTTGTAAAAATTTATGTGAGATAATGTGTAATTGGGCGATTTTTATAAAATTTTCATCGTGTGTTGAATTAAAATGACATTTTTTGTATAATTTATGTGACATGATGTCGATTTTTGTAAAAATTTATGTAAGATGTTGTGTAATTGTGTGATTTTTGTTCAATTTTGAGTTAATTTTCGTAATAAAAATGAACAATGAGCCTACGTAACTGAAATTTTGCTTGTCGAGATGCTTGTGGTAAAAGATTTTTCAATGAAATTGCGTGTTTTGGTGGTGTCAGAATATTTTTTTCAACGAATTGCGCGTTTTTATTTAAAAATTATGTTAATTTGTGGTCAACATACATATATTTCCATCAAAAGTATAAGATTTTTTAAATTTTGTTTATCGAAATGATTGTGGTAGTAGATTTTTTCAATGAAATTGCTATTTCTTTTAATTTTGAGCGGTGCATTTTATAAAAAGTGTAAAACAATTGCAAAATTATGCATAGTTTATGTAACATGATGGCGATTTTGTAAAAATTTATGTGAGATGCTGTGTAATTGAGTGATTTTTGTTCAATTTTCGTCGTATGTTGAGTAAAAAATGTCGTTTTTTGTATAATTTCAAGTGACATGATGTCAGTTTTTGTAAAAATTTATGTGGACCAACACATTTTTCAGCGAAATTGTGTGTTTTTATTCAAATCTTACTAAAACTGCTGCAGAAATTGCTGTTTTTTATTTAAATCTTGCTAAAACTGCAACAAGTTAGAGAAAAGAGTGTAAAACAATTGCAAAATTATGCATAGTTTATGTAACATGATGTCGATTTTGTAAAAATTTATGTGAGATGATGTGTAATGCGTGATTTTTGTTCAATTTTGAGTTAATTTTCGTAATAAAAATGAACAATGAGCCTACGTAACTGAAATTTTGCTTGTCGAGATGCTTGTGGTAGAAGATTTTTCAATGAAATTGTGTGTTTTGATGGTGTCAGAACATTTTTTTCAACGAATTGCGTGCTTTTATTCAAATTTATTTTAATTTGTCGTCAACACATACGTCTTTTCGTAATTTTTGCGTGCTTTTATTCAAATTTATTTTAATTTGTTGTCAACACAGACGTATTTTCGTAAAATTTTACTATTTTTTCAATGAAAGTTGTATAAAAATATTGTTTTTGTAGAATTTTATGTGAAGCGATGTAAAAATTGTAACATTATATCGAAAATCCAACAACAATTTTTAAAATTTAGTCATTCTCAAACATTTCGTCAGTATGGTCAGTGCATTCATAGATCTGCAAGGGTTCCGTGGTGAGAAGAAACAGTTTATTCCGAAAGAAGTCGCTGTTTTCGTTAAAATGTTCTAAATTGCCAATTTACATTAAGTTGTTATATACAAATTGACCGTGAAAAATCTGTACATTTGCAATAGCACAGTTTGATTCTTCCATTTTGTCAAAAGACCCATCTTATAAACGCACAATAACTAAAAGTTTTACGTATTTATAATACGTTGCATTTATTTACTCAACACTTTTCGCGATTTAAAATAATTATTCACATGTGGCTAGGGTTCAAATCCGACTTGAACCACCCCAAAAAGCTTTTTTTAAATTAAATAAATGCGGACGAGATGAGCGTAGACAAGATGACCCCTGCAGATTCGATGATATCATAGCAAATTCCATTGTCTGTGCTAACAATCAAGTTAACTGAAAACGCGCCCGGGGCAAAAACCTTTGCGAATAATTACGCATTTTATGTTTATCTCTTTCTTATTCAAGCAATACGTATTACCAGTATTTCAGGAATATACTAAAATACAATATGTAACTCGTTTTATATTACGATCTGCCTTTACCTCTTATCGCCCATTTAATTTTTAAACTAGCTGTTGTAATTTATAAGCGGCTAAAACTCAGTCGAAAATAACATTTAAAATTTATTTATAATATGAATATAAAAGTGTAATGTCAGAACAGCTAAGTGGTACAATGTTCAAACCTGTAAAACCAAACAAAACACAGGCACCGACCTGTTTTAAAAAGGGAACTTAGACGGAAATTTCCTATAGTAGGTAGGGACAATGAGAATCTCGTTAATCCAGCCATATAGCAGGCACAAATTATAAAATAATTAATAAGCTGTTACAAATCTAATTTTTTTAAAATTGTATCTACCTTTAAACACAATAAGCTATACATACCCGTTGTTATAAATCATATTTCTTAAAAAATAGATTGTTTTAAATTCTGGCAGCGTGACGGCAGAGCTGTGAAATGACGTTTTGTTCAAACCCTTTAAATCCCGTAGCGCTCCGTGGTCTAGCGGTATCGATCGATGTGAGCCCAATGTGTATGCAAACGTAGAGGGTTCAAATCCAAGTCCGCCAGAGATTTTTTTAAATTAAACATCCATCCTGTGACTGCAAGAGAGAGACAACCAGAGCAGAAGAGAGAGAGATAGATCTACCAGTTTGAAATTCAAATATTTCCACGAGTGAATGCAAGAGAGAGAGACAGCAGCTTCGATGAGGGAGACGAAAGATCTACCAGTTTGAAATTCAAATATTTCCGCGAAAATTCAAAATTAAAAACGACAGCCGTGAGAAGTGCGCGCGCAGAAAACCAAGATGGCCGACACCCGGGAGATTTAAATTCAAAAAATTGAACTTACAAAAAAAATCTGAAAATTTAAATTCAAATATTCGCGCCAGAAAACCAAGATGGCCGACGTGTAATTCCAGAAGTCCACCGCGTAATTAAATCAGTAGCACATATGTAAATTACATATCAAACTTCATATGTGATTAATTAGATCAAACCGCGAAATTAATTAGATCAATCCGCGGATTTAATTCGCGGTTTAATTGACTTTTAATTGATCCGATTAAACAAGATGGCCGCCATGTCCCAATCCAAAATGGCCGCTATAGTCCCCACTGTTCTACTCCGACGAACTAGCACATCAAGCAGTGAACGAAGATTTAGCAATAACAAATAGGGAAATAACATGCCACGACTTAAAAAACTTCTTCAAACATAAAGTTGAACAGTTATGGAAGGATACCTGGTCGCAAAGTAACAGTAAATTAAAAAAAGTTATACCACATATAAACTGTAAGATAGTGCTGCCATCTCGGAGAAAGGATCAAGTTGTAATTTCAAGACTTCGAACAGGTCACACAAACCTAACTCACTGCTATCTTATAAAAAAGGAACACCCTCCACAATGCAATGAGTGCCAAACCCTACTCACTGTTAAACATTTTGTGATAGATTGTCCTAAGTACCATGAAGAAAGAAGAAGACACAACATTCCACCTACAGTGCAAGAAGCTCGAGCAGGTTCATTAGAAACTGTAACTAATGTTATTAATTTTCTAAAGGAGATAGATTGTCAGGTCATTTTGGAATTTTAATTAGCCACCTAGGCTTTAGGGCAGCGTGCCCGTATGCTAAACCCTTTTAGTTACTTATTTGGCTCCATCGCCTAATTCCATAATAATGATTTTGCACATATTTGGCCCCAAACTCAGTATTTCTCGTCAGTTGGAGCACCCCTTTGCTGGTACTTTGCCAGCCGGGTGTTATCGCTCGCAAGAATTCCGACCTTCTAGAAATGACGCCGTTGAGGCGCCTCGCCATTGGCTGTCTTTGTTACCGGAATTTATTTGTTTTATGGAGCGCATCGCCATTGGCTGTCGAGAGTCACGTGGTAACGCCGTTTTGGCTCACGCCACTGCAGGGGTCGTAACACTGCTTGCTTGGGGATTCAGCCGAGGGCCGTTGATCGAAGAAGTCGCAGAGTGTGCCGTTTCGCTGCGTTCCCGCCATTTGCGGGGACGCCAGTCTGGTTTTCCCGTCTCGTGCTGTTTCAGCGAATGTTGTGTAAATTGCCGTTGTTTGTTAGCACCGTAGCTGTGAAAGCCTTCCTATTTCCCGTGCTGTTACAGCGAATATGCCATAAACTGTTTCTCCTTTAAGAGGTCGCGTGTGATTGTGCGAGTGGCAAGTCTTTACGTCAAAGCGTGGGTGTGTGATGGACTTCACGGGGCCAGTTCTGCGTTTGTGAGAAAGGGGGCTTTCCCTTTTTAACTCGCTGTTTTCGAGGATCTTTCTAGGCAGGACGAAGTAGGCCTCTTTGCCGCAGTAAGTGTGCTCTCAGGAGAGCGTCCTAACGCCGCCATCTTGGCGGATTCCAGCCCGTTTACCCCTAATGCCGTGTTTTGGCGATTGAGCTGCCACAGACTGCCGCCTTCTACCAACTGACTGCACGCAACTCTCATAGACCGTCTACGGACTAAGGTATTTGTAATTACAACCATTTAAACATATTAACTGTCGCTTGTGCGAGCGGTGGTGCTTTTGTGCTCAACTTTGTGTGGGCGGATGCATGCCCCCTTGCTTGCTTGTCGCGGCTTTTAATGCCGGTTTGAGGCCACCATGCTTCAAGACGCTACTTTGGTAGCCTACTAGTAAGTTCATGTGCGCGAGTTTTGCGTCTCATCGCCTAAATAGCTAAAGAACTCTGCGCCTATGTTTTGGTGCTGCGTTTGTGCTAACTTTTAATTCAGTAACGTTAGGTGGGCGAGCTTCGCTATATTGTACCGATTAATACATAAATGGAATCAACGCCTCGCCGTGCTGAGCCTGGCGCGCCCTAATCTGTTCGAGCTCTTTGTTTATGTTTGCGAGGGCTTTGTGCTTTGTTTATCAGGTGTTAACCGCAGCCAACGACTGCGTGGGCGACGTAGCAAGGGCTGGCACCTATTCCAAATTTGCATACTTTAGTGAGGCTATGTGAGCCCCTCTTCCTGGTCAAATATTGCAGTCACGCTGCCCCGCTGCCTAACGAGTTAGGCCTTCAATTAAATCGTCGCGCATTTGTGCGGCATCGTGCTTTGCTGCTAGCTACACTGCTCCCGTTGCCTTTGCAGGTCGGCGTCTGTTATCGTGAACTAACGCGCCCTTTTCCGGAGTGCGTATTTCTAAACTGTACTCTAATATGTAAAGTGTCGAGCCCACTGCGGCCGGCCACCCATAGTGTGTTGTTTACTAGCATAGCGCGTCCATCAGCTGGTGCTTAACGTAAGCAGTAACATAAGCTTGGCGGCACGATTTGCTGCCCAGATGTAGTTATCGACCAATAGACGCATATTTAATTAAGGGACGTATTATTCCTATTCGACCTGTGCATGCTTTGTTTCAGATAGCGCCTTTTACAGTGTAAAGATTGGTGTACGGCGAGACGTGAGAGATCAGAGCGTGCAGGTAGGTCCAGTGGTTGCGCAGTCTCGGCCCAAAGAGTCCCAATATTACCATTCCAGTATTTGCGATCACGAAATTGTTATTTGAGCTTGCAGCTCATGAGAATTCTTATCGACGGAGTATCTTGAATACTTCGCTCCCGTTTAACCACCCAGGCCCGGTTATTCGGGTTAAGACAGGCTTGGTGGCGCCCTCATTATTTTACCGTTAGTTACCGACCTTCTGGCCGTTACCCTCAGATAATCTCGTTAAAGGACCCGCCCATCTCCACTGAAAGTCTAGCTCGGCCTAACTTGTTGCGGCGTGGGTGGCGGCCTAGGAGATATTTCGTCCCGATTTCGTCAGTTACGGCCCGCGCCGGCCGTTTCGTTATTGTATGAGCCGGTGCGGTGTCGTAAAGTCAGTTTAAGACCGTAACAAGATATGTACCGACTGTTGTAGCATCTGATGTTTATATTATATATTGTTGATTTTACTGTAAAAATAAAGAACACGCTAATGACCCTTCGTGGTCGATGCGTTAAATAAAAAAAAATCGAAAAATTAATTTATAGAAAAAACTTCAAAAATTAGTAATAGGAATGTTTTTTTGAAACCCCTATTAATATTGCGTAATAGGTTATAACTTCTGCAAGAAGTTGTTTTTTTTTGTAGAAAGTATAATTTCTGAAAAAAATGGAAAATTACAATGTTACAAAAATATTCTCAAGTCCAAAAATAATTAGGTTATATACTGTAATATATTAAGTAATTGTCTACTTATAGCTTCCATCAAAACAGTTTTTATCCGCAAACGTCACAAAAGTGACAACTTATGTGTCTTTATTGACAAGGTAAAAGTGTCACTTTATCTGCCTAAGCAGATAAAATAGCTACTTTTGCGTACTTTATCTGCCTAAGAACACAAAATCGTTGCTCTCTTTCTTTCTATGTTTGTTCGCTATATCCTCCGATGATACTGGACTGGTTAAATTGTATGATGGCTTAAAATTTTGCTAATTTTTAGACTTAGATCGTAGGCCGGTTTTTATTTTCAAAAAGAGTACGAAAAAGTTTTAATTTAAATAAATCCTTTAAGCAGACTGGAGCATCTGTCGCCGTGGGTTATGGTGTGGCAGCTGCTGTGGCAGTGTGCTATTAGCTTGGGTGATTCAGTATGTTGATATATCATTACAGTAGAGCGTTATTTGAACAACAGAGGTTGGCGCAGGGGTACAGTGCTCGCCTGTCACGCGGGTCGCCTGGGTTCGATTCCCGGCCGATGCATCCTTTTTTTAAATTTATATTAATGAAATTTACCTGAATACGTTTGCGGATAACAGTTTTTATTAGTATAGTATTTAAAAAATCCTAAAATTAAAATTTTACAAGCAGCATATTAAATAGTCTGATAATCTTGTAGTGTACGTCGCCCAATGTGAACTACCGTTCCTAGAGTCAGCAATATACGAAGAAAATACAATTTAACTCTTGTTACGGTCTACAAACACTTTTTACATTACACAGTCAGTTTTGTACTAAGTACGCGTAAATCTTAAACTGCAGCTAACCTAAATCTGTACCTTAGTACAAAGAATATTGTAAAATTTCAATCTCACCTACATTACCGGCTCTTGCAACGGTAGTTCAAATTAGGCAACGTACACTACAATATTATACCGGGTGACTATAAATGATTGTGATTTTTTTTCTTAAGTTGGCACTGTTTATGTTGGTGGCACTGTAAGTCTATATCAAATTCAATGTTCACAGGTTAGGCTTTGCGTCATTCTATGTCAAAACTGACGCAAAACCTAACCTGCTAACCTCGAATTTGACATAGACCTACAGTGCCACCAACATAAACAATGCCAACCTAGGAAAAAAATCACAATCATTTATAGTCACCCGGTATATCCTGTGTTTTAAAAAAACCCATTCGCAGCATGCCATGATCAAATTGAAGTTTGCCGTAACTTGATAGATACCCATTGAAGCAAATGAACTAAATTACATCTTGATTTTCAACTATTTTCCTAAAAATATACAAAACACTTAATAAAAACAATTTTATTGACTGTTATGATTAATACACTCGTTGTTGTTGTGTATATGTCATCTTATTTTCCCTTTTGCTTGATACAAGTAAACTTAATGCAGTGTAAACTTTTGTCTGTCACAGTGGCAGATGTTTTTATAAACAAAAGGCAATCTGACATTCACCTACAGACTTAAGTTAAGACATGACTAGATTTTCTATCTTACTTTCCAAGACCTACAGTTACAAATGAAAAATATTTGACTACTCACCAAATTATTTTTTTTTTGTTACAATTTAAATTATAGGTAATCTACGAATATTTTGTTCTCAGAACACATACACGTAACTAATATGAATGTGAATATATGTAATTAATAAGTATTAACTAAGCAATTTTAATATGACACTTTTGTTAAATCTTAAGAATTTCGTCAGCTTGTTGGCATATAATCAAGAGTTATTTACAGTTTTAAACGAAGAGGGAAGCATATTGTAAATTTTTGGTCCAAGATATGTTATGAATCGGTTGGCTTTGTGTAAGTTGCATTTTAGGAACAACCACTTTTCCTTCATTGTTAAGTCTAGTGTTATATGAATGGCTAATCGTTTCTTTCAGAGATTTGTTTTTATATAAGAATAGTAGTACGGATTTAGCATAAAGCAGTTTCAAATCCAAAACTTCTGCTTCTTCGAAGAGAAGACTTGTTGGGTATACTGTAGGTTTTGTGCACTTTACTTTTAAAATAATCCTCTGGGCGTAATCCAGAATTTGAATAGTAGTAGGAAAAGTACCTCCCCAAACGATTACACCATACCTTTATAATGACTCAACCAGGGCATAATACATCATTTTCAGTTGGGACATAGGCAGAAAATCCCTCAATTGTATGAACTTATAAATTAATTTCCTACATTTACTGGTGGTGTACTTAATGTGTTCATGCCGTCGCAGGCATTGGTCAACAATTAACCCAAGATATTTTATATGATCAACTCTATGAATAGATAGACACTTGCAGTTTGAAACCCTACATCCCCCACAGTGCACTTTGATAGTATTTGCGTTGCGTTTGCAGTAAAAGTCGTATGGTGACCAAACCTCATACTATATTTTTTCAATTATACTCAAAACACTTCAAAAATGCCTTTGAATTCACCCCATTTTACAGTACGCCACTGATTTAAGATTAAGCCTGCTTAAAGCCGTCAATTGCTTTATTACAAATGCGTGTTTTGATTATTTAGTTCACTGATTATTACTCCCTTTTACGATAAAGGAAGTATTGGATTCACCCCAAAAATTCGAAATTGAGTTTTCAACAGATCTTCACGTTTTAGAATCTCCTGAACCCAAAAAACATATTTTTATTCATTGGTCTGTGTGTGTGTCTGTGAACAGAATATCTCAAAACCGAGAAGAGGTATGGCGTTAAAACTTCATATACAGGGAATTTATTTTAATCGTTAACATAAGCGTTAAGTTTCTATGCCACCATTTAATCATACAGGTCATTTTCATAGTTACAAATGGGACCAATAGATTGGAGCGTGTATTTTACGAGTTAACATAGGAATTATTACTTGTCAAAAATACAATTAAAAGTTATCCTAATGTCTACCACTAAAGAAAAGATACAACACACAAGTTGTTCCTATGTATCTACTTGTCAGTTGCATACCTACATTCCGATAACAAAATTAAAGTTTCTCATTAGCAAGTATAATTAAAATTCGTATGTTAACTTGTAAAATAAACGCTCTAATCTATTAATATCATTGGTAACTATGGAAGTGCCCTGTATGATTAAATGCTTGCATATAAACGAAACTGCTATGTTAACTATTAAAATAAATTCACTGTATAAGTTTTGTGTACTAGGTACCTATGTAGATGCGACAGCAAGCTTTTGAAGAAAATCGCATAACCGAAAGTAGGTGTTTACTCTTGTGATTTTTCCGTTTTTTTTCGATTTTTTTAAAAACGGCTCTAACGACTTTTTTCACTTCACATTTTTAATACACTTAATTTGTATTGATGTGAGATAGGTGATTTTCCAGTTGAATACTTCTAAAATGGGGTTCTTTTGTTTTTTTTTTCTATTTTTTATTAACTCGTATGTTCAATAGAACGCCCGGTATAGTATTACATTTTTGAATTCAGCTTAAAATTCTAGAGAAAATTTATCTCTTCAACTAACGCTGTATTTTGTACCGTTTTTGTAGAATTTGTAATTTTTGAACATTTTTGACATGCTAAAAAATTTAAAATCAAATTTTTGGCTAATTGTAAGAATACTGTAAAAGGAAGTTGTGTGAGTGACTTTATCACACCAGATTTTTTTTACAACTAATATGTATCACCCGATCAGCCAACAAATTTAAATAGAGTTATTCAAAGCGACGTTTTAAATTTTTTTTAAAAAGTATAATTTTTTATTCTTGCTATTATTTAGCCCTAGTTATTAAGTATATCTGACTAGCCTGCGATAAGGCTGAGGAAATCTAATTTTAAACCGTTGGGGAGGAAGCATCCTAGTAACAATTTAGGGATTTTTTTTCTATCAACAAAAGAACAACCTCAAAATTCACGTTATTTTGACTTTTGTTTTTGCATATTTGGTGATCACTTTATTTTGACTAATATGTGCTAGTAATTTACCCTTAGTTGTGCGTCTTTTTAATTTTCCATTATTATTTCTACCGTAGAAGAATGGTCATTCTTCAGTTAGACCAGCAGGTAGGCCTCCCAAATTTCCGAACTTTTTCGAGGTTATGCTGCCCTAATTCTTGTTCAAGCCGGTCCTCGTGCAAGCCATTTTCGCTGGAGAACTCGAGGAGGTCCGCACCGCTCTGGACTTCAAGCAGGATGTGAATTCTCAGGACTCCGAGCGGCGCAGCCCTCTGCACGCAGCCTCTTACAAGGGGGACACGGAGATTGCCGCCTTGCTCCTCCTGCACGGAGCTCGTGTCAACATAAAGGACAGCCGATGGATAACGCCTCTACACAGGGCATGCTGCTGCGGCTCAGCAGATTTGGTGTCGCTCCTGCTGCAGCATCAAGCTGACATAACCGCAAGGGACAGGCACTGGCAGACACCTTTACATGTCGCCGCGGCCAACAATGCGGTTGATTGCGTAGTTCAGCTCCTGAACTGCGTGCCAAATCCCAACGTGGCCGACAGAATGGGCCGTACGGCCTTGCACCATGCCGCTGTCAATGGTCACAATGACATAGTAGAGTTGCTCATTACCAAGGGATGCATTGTTAATGCTTGTGATAAGAAAGATTGTAGGTTAGTGGCCTCAAGTTTGAGTTTAGAAGGTGTTTTAACTTGACGTTTTTATAAGGCCACTTCACTGCGCCGCTCACATGGGCCATGTCGATACAATCGAGCTACTGCTGCGAGGAGGTGCCGATATTAATGCAAAGGATCGCAACCAGTACTCGCCGTTGCACGTGGCAGCAGCGAGTGGTAAGTTAAATGCCTCTTTAACTCTGTAGTCATCTTTTACGCAATCAGATTTTTTAATTATCTTTTGCAATGGCATTAACTAACAGTTTTGTTTAGGAATGGTCACTGCGTGCCGTGCTTTGCTCAGCGGGGGAGCACATGTGGATGCCCGGAATGCATATGGAAATACCCCGTTGCACATAGCTTGCCTTAATGGGCATCTACCGGTGTGCCAGGTGCTGCTATCGTTTGGGGCCAACGTCGAAGCTTCCAACTATCGAGGCCAGACGCCTTTGCACATTGCTGCAGCCAGCACGCATGGCGTGGACTGCTTAAATTACTTAGTTGAGAAGCAGGTAGATATCAACAGGCAGAGCCTCGACGGCCGCACGCCACTGCATATGACTGCCATTCATGGGCGGTTTACTAGGAGCAAAACGTTGATCGACAAAGGTAACGATTGATCATAAGAATAATAGGTGGTAATTCAAATGTTTTCAGGTGCAATTGTGGACTGTACAGACAAAAATGGATGCACAGCATTACACATTGCTGCGCAATATGGCCACGATTTGTTGTCAAACACGCTGCTGTCCTTTGGAGCGGATCCGTCAAAAAAAGGGTGAGTGCTGCACTTTACCTCGTTACAATTTGGGGAAGTGGAGGGCTAGACATTTGAGGATGCTGTTTTTAAGAATGGATGAATTAGACACAGGGGCATGCTGGGCCACATCCTTGTGATTGAAACTGTCAACATTTGGATGATTTCTGCTGGGCATAATTTGATACGCCCTTGTAATGCAAATAGTTTGACAACAGTGTCAAATGGGCAGTGTTTTTTTCCACTGATACAGTATTATTGAGGCATAGTTTAATAATTACGGCTTGGTTCGGGTTTTATTTTACGTGAGGCATTATACAGTCTGTTTTAGACCCAATAAACCCTATATCAAATCAAATGACACATAAAAACCTACATTTTAACACAATCAACAAATTTTTATCTTCAATTGTTTCAGAGTGGTGACGTCACATGCAATTTTTTTAAATGATACTGTATATATTTTTTGATATTTTCTAGTAAAGGTTTTTATTTGTTCCTCACTTGTAAACATCAATTTATCAAGTCACTGTATTCACCTTGAAAATGTTTCTTAACTGGCTAGCCAGTAAATTTTTTACTGGCTAGCCAGTTATATTTTACAAGCGTGCTCATAGATAAATGATAGCGTGCAAAGCCAGAGTTGTCTTCCTTAGGCCCGGTTTTTCAATTGTTGATTAATTTTTGATTAAGGTTTAATTTGTAATTAACACAATGTTACCGTTTTTCAATCTATGATTAACAAAAAAGTACATGTTTATTCTTGATTAGCCTAATCATACGATGTTCTATGTATTAATCGGAATTTGATGATTAACGTCAAAAGTGACACTGCCGATTTATTGAAAATTTTTGATTAAAACAGTAAAACCATAAGCAAAGAATAATGATTGATGATATTTATGAGATTAATGCTTATAGTAGCGATGAAGAGCCATGGAGGTCAAAAACTATACGTTTCAGGCCCAATCACTTCGAAGAATGGGACCAAAAAGATTTTTTTAGTCGCTTTCGTTTTTCTTTGCGAACAGTAGAACGATTGTTGGAAGAAATAGAAGAAGCTATTTCTTATCCAACTAACTGGTGAGTGTTGTGGAGTAGTCTGTATCAAATTCAGGTGTTACCAGAAAAATATTTGTTTCAGAAATGACTGTCTATCGCCTCAAAATCAGTTGCTTTTGAGTCTGCGATTTTATGCAACATGATCATTCTTAAGCGTGGCTGGAGATTGTTGTGGTGTACATAAGTCCACAGCCAGTAAAATTGTTAAAAGAGTTAGTAGAGCTCTAGCGGCGTTGCGTCCAAATTATATTAAAATGCCCCAAAACCGAAATGAAATTAACGAATGTAAACAAAAATTTTTTAACATAGCAAGATTTCCTAATTGTATTGGGGCCATAGACTGTAGCCATGTTAAAATACAGTCAGTAGGTGGAGAAAATGCGGAAATTTATAGGAATAGAAAACAGTTTTTTTCCTAAATGTACAAACTGTATCTGATGCCGACCTAAAAATACAAGATATTATAACACGATGGCCTGGATCTGCACATGATCCTCACATCTTTCGAAATTCTGTGTTATGTGCGTCAATGTCGATGGGTAGTTTTGAAAATAGAGTTCTTGTAGGTGACAGTGGTTATCCTATAAAACCGTGTTTAATAACACCTTTATTGAATGTTCGGAATCAAGCAGAAAATTTATTTAACGAATCCCAGATAAGGACAAGGAATGTGGTGGAACGGTCGTACGGGGTGTGGAAACGCAGATTTCCGGCACTTGTTCTCCTAAGATATCTTTCAAAGTTGTGTCTATATCCGTAAAATTAATAGTTTCGCAGGATCCTCCACCCGTTTTTTAAATTTGTTGCCTATTTTTCGAAAATTTTTGCTTCATAGTCCTTTTTAGGTTAGCATATTTCTCCTTGAGGCCTTTCATGTTGCGATATAAAGTATGCGTGTTTTGGCAATTAAATTCTGCCTCAATCCTCTTCCACGCTTCCTGCTTATCTTTCCAAGATATAACGCCCAATTTTTTATTTTCAACAATATGCTTATTCTGTGCCACCGGGCTCACAAGCAATTGCTCTTCCTCTTTAGAGAAATTGCCAGATCGCTTAGTTGCATTACTCGCACTTGTACTCGCCATGCTAACTACAAAATGATTTTCCATTTTGATAAATCCTACATATTTAATATATTTACTTACCTAAGAAATGGTTTTTAACTAAAATTACGATAAACAGAAATTACAAATTTGAAATTGTCACAAATCACAAACCACCAAGTTGTGAAATTTGACAGAAAAATTAATACCAACGTAACAAATTTTCAAATAATTTTTAATTAGTTAATCATAATTGAATGTTGGTTTGAAAAACACTATCCATGATTAATTTGAAATTAATCAAGAAGTAATGATTAGCTAATCAAAATGTTAATCATCGATTGAAAAACCGGCCCTTAGTATGTGTCATATTGATTAATTTAGTTGCTTGTCAGTTTGACATTTTGAATAAATGGTGAATTTCTAGTTATTTACAAGTGAGGAACAAATAAAACATTCAACAATACACGCCAGGTAACCATTTTTACTGGCTCAAGGATATGACAGGCTCGCCTAACGGCTCGCCAGTCATCCCAATCCTATCGCCAGTAAAACCTGTTTTACCTGGCTTGTGTTAAATACTATTTTTCTCTTTTCAACAATATAAATATTTCATGCACTTGCATAAACAAAATTTCGTGAAAAATTACAAAAAACCAATTAGGGCAGGCTGTGATATGTGTTATACGTGTGGCAGTACTGAAGTGTATTGTCAGTCTGTCAAATTCGAGATTTGCAGGTTAAGTTTTGTGACAGCCTGTGTCAAAGAACAAACAAAACCTAACCTGCAAATCTCGAATTTGACATAGACTGACAATACACTTCAGTACTGCCAAACGTATAACACATATCACAGCCTGCCCTAATTGGTTTTTTTATTGATCTCTCTGTAGAATAACTAACATTGATTATTACAATAACAAAATAGTAGCAAAATTTGAAATACGATGCCGTATACTAATAGTAGGAGAGCTAGTGACATTTTTTGGTGATCATTCAGTTAAGGCCTATTTTTTGAGAGAATGTTGCTGGAGGCATGTATAAGTGTCATCTGTAAGGATTCTCCTAGATAGCGGTATCGGAGGGAGGCAGAACACCCCCAATTTGCACTGTCAGTATATGTCAAATTCGAGGTGAGCCGGTTAGGTTTTGTGTCAGTTTGTGTCAAAACTGACGGAAAACCTAACCTGCTAAGCTCGAATTTGACATAACTTACACTAAAAAAGTCCATAAGGGACGGCTGTGGAAATTGAAACGTATGAATAATAGGTTGGTGGCATTGTAAGTCTATGTCAAATTCGAGTTTAGCAGGTTAGGTTTTCCGCCAGTTTTGACACAAAGTGACACAAAACCTAACCGGCTCACCTCGAATTTGACATATACTGACAGTGCAAATTGGGGGTGTTCTGCCTCCCTCCAGTACCGCTATCTAGGAGAATCCTTACAGATGACACTTATACATGCCTCCAGCAACATTTTTTGAAAAAATAGGCCTTAACTAAATGATCACCAAAAAATTTCACCAGCTCTTAGACTATAATAATAATAATGGTGAGGCACTAACACCCCATGAAGGAGACTATAACTGTATATAATTAATCATGTTAGTACTTATTATGTTTAATCATCATCGCTTGAACTGTCATTAACCACGTAAATGTTTTGAGGTAAATGACGTTTAAGGCGTTTATGTATGTTTTTCATTCCTAATGAGTAGTGCTCGGGCATTTATGCAAATCAGCAAAAAACTTTTTAGTGATTTTACTAATAAATTGATCCATTGTTGCTAAATCGAGCTCTTGGTGTATTTGGGTGTTTCGAACAAACCACGGCTCACTGACAGCCATTCGGAGCACTTTATTTTAGATCACTTGCCACTTGTTTTTATTAGTTTTACTTGTAGCTCCCCAAACTGGACAAGCATGTCATTATTGGCCGTAAAATACTCTAGTTTAAGAGGTGACCTTTTGTTCATGAGCGGGTATAGATTGGAGGGTCTCACATAACACTAGTTGAGTTTTTTGTTAATATGCACTCCCCACGATAGTCTTCGATCTAGGTGAACGCCAAGATATTTTACCGAAGATTCCTTAGTGTTCCAAGCAATTGTTTCATTATTGATCACTATATTCGGTGGATCAACAGGTCTTTTTGTAAAAATTTGGGTTACGCATTTTTCCTGATTAATAGTGATACACCACTTACTACACCATTCCAACACGCTGTTTATTGCTTCTTGCAAATAGTTGGCTGATATAAGAATATTCTCAATCTGTCAGGCAAGAGTTGATGGGTTCTGGCATATCATAAGTATATAAATTGTAGAGAACTCGGCCTAGTAGTGAACCCTTAGGGACCCCTGCTTCGTTTTTTCGCGCAGTAGATGACTGGTTGTTGATTTTAACTTGAAACGTTCTATTTTTTAGAAACGATGCAATTACGTTTATTAAATATGGTGAAATTGGAAGATGTAATAACTTATAAATTAGACCATTATGCCACACCCCGTCAAATGCTTGTTTGACACCTAGAAAAGCCGCCGTGGTGTTTTTCTTGGATTTAAAGCCTGGTTCGATCATATGGGTGAGTCGCAACAACTTAGGTGAATAATTGCTTCTGAATCCAAACTGGAATGGTGGCAAAATGTCATGGAGACGAATCTCTTTGTATAATCTAATCTTGATGATTTTTTCTAATATTTTTGACAATGATAACAAGAGACTTATTGGCCTGTAACTAGTTGGCAGATGTGGTGGTTTTCCCGATTTATGGAAAAGAAGTATATTTGCATGTTTCCAATTTTTAGGAAAGTATGCTAATGGAAGCTAATAATGCATAGGCTTTAGGGATAATTTTCTTTAGTATTATATTAGAAATCATGTCGTCACCTGGAGCTTTCTTAGATTTTAATTCTATAATAAGTTTCCTGATTTCATCTGGGCTAGTAGGTTCAAAATTTTCACTTAGCAAGGCAGCATGATTTTGTACTGTTAAGTTAACCTCCGCAATGAAATCTTGGTTTCCCTGACCACAGCACATTGTAAAGACGTCTTCAAGGTAGACAGCGAAGGTGTTAGCTTTCTGGGTATCCGAACAATATTTCGTGTTATTAATTTTAAGTGTTGGTATTGGCGACGATTCCCTTAGGATGCGTTTTGTCGCCTTCCACAAAGACGGATAGCCCGGTTCCAGATCTTTTACATACTTCGAATATGACTCAATTCTATATTTGTCCAGCTCCAATTGAACGTTTCTAGCAAGTCTATTCCACTCAGTCTTAATTTGACCATCCCTTGTACGTTGCCAAAGACGTCGTAGCCTGTTTTTAGTTTTAATTAGATTTAAAATATGTTGTTTGAACGTTTTTTAGTTTTTGTAATCGTCGCTTCAACAACGGCTTCTTTTATGTTACTACTGAATGTTTCGGAGACGGGGATGGGATGGGATGGGATGACAGAAAATAATTAGTCATTATTTAATACACAAATAACGAACCTCGCGCGTACGAAGTTGCGGGTAACAGCTAGTGTTATTATAAAACTAATTGTGGAATATAAACCACATTGGTGGACAAATAAACCTAAACGACAGATTTTATTGCGATGAATTGCGACACTGGAATAGGCGTTCGTCATAATAGCTGCCCTAAACTTGGCAACTGTTTGATAGATGGCGCCGTCAAAAGTAATGTCAACTGTTCTGTGACGTCAACATGACACATGCCTGGTGATTTGTGAATTGCAATTTTTGTTACGTAAATGGAATCCAGTTTTAGCGGCAAAATTTTGCGCGTTTATCGCAAAATTTGAATTTAAACAGCGGTAAAACTAAAATACTGACCTTGTCCGAAAATAACAAATATGAGTGACAAACAGCTCCGAGCCACAAATGCAGCATCTAGTGTTTTGCAAAAATGGGGGGGGGGGGGTTATTATACTTCATTGTTGTGGAACAAACATTATAGTAGGTAATGTGACAAAGCAATTTTTTCCCACGCCCACATACCGTCGTGTAGCCACGAAAAATGAAAATTTTATTCACCTGATCGTTATCATAACAAACGTGTTTGTTATGAAAAATGCACAATTCACAATTATACAGTGGGCTAAATAAAATATGTCATTTTAACCTAACAACTGCGGACAATGTGTAATTTTAACCCAAAAACTACTAAAAATATGTCACTTTTAACCTAAAAACTTGTGACAATCTGCTGACATTGTCAGTTGTCACAATAACTTGCAAAAAAGTGTCTTCTTTGTGGTCGTAGGAAAAATAGCGTACATAATTTGCGCGAAAGTGTATAGTACGCTCGTATTATAAGTCACTCGGTTTCACTATGCGAGTATCGTTAAGAGCTTTATTACCACACTCAGTACGGTAATAGATGATATTACCGCACTCTTTTTTACAAAACAAAGAATACGTTGCACCAGAACTTATTGATGAAGATAAAATACACGTTTGCTTATGGCACTTAACGAAACTCGTTTAATTGCCGCAGAACTCGGATCACAGCCTCGTCTGGCAATGAAACTCATTTCGTTAAGATGCTTATAATCAAACTTGTATCGTTAATATCTATAACATACCATTAATGCAAAATAATAAGAGACTATAGTCACATTATAACGCAGAGAAAATTACAAAAACAGAAAGAATCTATTATTACACTACTTTATTTTCAATACATCACTTTCAAAAATTGATAGTAAATACAGTGTGATTGAGGAGGTCACGGCTCGGAGCCTAAGTGGTTTAGAATTTTGTCTTGCCATCTTGCTTTCGGTCGTAGATACAATAGGTATTGTTCCATGGATACACCGGTTCTTGGAAAAAGCGCGTCGGTAGGGTTTTAGAACTTGTCCTCTGTCTAAAACTTTATTTAGCCCCCTCTCTTTCATAGAAGTGTGAACGATACGTCTGTTTCCCAAATTCATTAATTAGAGTTATTTTTTATACTACTGCCCTCTTGTGCTGTTATTCCGTAATTCGTGTCAAAATTAAAAGTACAATTGAATCCCCATCACTACAGCCCGCTCTTAAAGCACTAGTGGAATTAGGGATCAGTAGAAAATTAGTAAAGCTGATAAAAATTGCACTGAGGCAAACAGAAAATAAAGTAAAAGTAAAAGGAGAACTACGGCAAGGGGACTTTCTATTGCCAGTTTTGTTCAATTACCTGCTAGAAAATGCCCTGGGAGCAGCAAACATTAATTATACCATAAAAAACATTAAGTCATGGCATATGCGGATGATATTACAATTTTAGCGAGAAGCAAAGATGAGCTACAAGAAGTATTCAAGAGATTGGAACAAGAAGCAAGAAAGATGGGTTTGGAAATTAATGAAAGTAAAACAGTTGAGTGGTATTGCATATCTCTTGTCACTTGTAAAAGTTAAGCTCCAGTTTACTTGGTCGTCAGTACTTGGATAGTTGAAGATCTGGAGAGCAGGTGTAGTGTTCTAGCCTTAGACAGGCTCCACTACCTCAAGTACCTCCACCGAATTTAAAAATGCAGATACCCTCAGCGGCTCGGTGCCAGTTTTGCCTTGCATCCCTGTTTGTCTCTTTTTTAATTGTCGATAAAAATGATGAATTTCTTTGTTTTTGTACTTTTCTTTGATATTTTTACAGTTTTTTCAACATGCTTCCTCTTCTTTTCTCTAAATATCCATTCGCATCTTTGTTTTCTTTGCTATACTTAGCTTTGTTTTTCTCTGTAGTTTATTATTATTATTATTATTATCATCCTGGCTTTTGGCCACTTATCTAATGTTTCTACTTCAATCTGTTCACACTTGTTTTTTCTACATAATTTTTCCGTATTGCTTCTGTCTTCTCTGTAAATTTACCTTTTTTTGCATTTGGTTATTTATCCGTTTAATTTTTCTTTCTTTTTTACATTCATCATCAAACCACTCTCATTTTTTTTTTCTTTATTTCATAGCCGACTTCTGTTCATGTTGCTCTAACTTTGTCATTTAATT
Source organism: Agriotes lineatus (assembly GCA_940337035.1). Taxonomy (NCBI): domain Eukaryota; kingdom Metazoa; phylum Arthropoda; class Insecta; order Coleoptera; family Elateridae; genus Agriotes; species Agriotes lineatus. The sequence goes on along the minus strand of CALNHX010003950.1, from coordinate 20,970 downwards.
CTTATATTATGACCGGCCCATTTTTTAAATAAATCTTTTGACATTCCATTTTGTGTTTATTTTCTTATCTTAGTCATTTGTTTGCTGTTGCATGTTGCATCTGTTGACATAGTCTTATTGTTATCATTGGTGTATTCATGTACTTTGTTCATTTTTACCACCTCTTGCATATATTCTTCCTTTCCAATCTGGTTATTGAAGTCACCTAGCACAATTAATGCTCGTATTATTAGCGGATTATATTTTTTTCTTACTCTGTAATAATTCATTGTTAAATTTGTAAAAGTTGTAAAAATTAAACTTATAAAATTTTCACTATAAGGTACAAAACATCTTGTAATATTTCTGACACAAGTAGCTTGTGAAAGATCTTTTTTCCTGTGAAAAAATACCCAGCACGCCCTTGGTTAGATATAGCTACTTGATATTTTTGAGGTTTTCTTTTATTTCTTTACGTTTTTCAACATAGATACGCAGGGCGAACGCCTCTACACATGAGCTGCCTTTCGGGCTATGTTGAATGTTGCCGCAAATTCTTGCAAGCAAGCGTGGACCTGAATGCACAGGACGATTCAGGGAAAAACCCCCGTGCATTGTGCTGCCTACAAAGGGTGAGTAGATTCCCACGAGGAGGCTCAAATCTGACGGTCTTTTTTTAGATCTGTCGAGTGCTTAGACTTGCTCGTCAGCAACGGGGGCCAACTTTGATGTCGTGGATAACATCGGGGAGGCTGCCGCTGCACTACGCAGCTGTCCCAGGGCCACTACCCGTGCGTGTTCACGCTGGTCGGCCTGGGCAGCCCCGTGAACCTCTGCGATTCGGAGGGCTGCTCTCCCCTCCACTTGGCGGCTGCATACGACATTAAGGGAGAGTAAGTTTAGCACTTATGCAGCAGAAGGGTGTTAGTCATTTGATTTTGTAGATGCGTCGAGTATCTTCTGCGACACAAGGCAGATCCGAAATTGAAGGATAATAAAGGTTTCACTCCCATTCACTATGCTGTTGCCGGGGAAAATTGTGCAGGCTTAGGGTTTCTGCTGTCGATGGTCGGTAACAATTATGTTATGCATGGAAGTAATATGCCACTTACCACGCCGCTGCATCTAGCAGTAAGTATTTTTTTGTGTTTATCACAATATGTATCTATTGGCAGGGAACAACAAAAACCAAGGAATATTTTACATTAAAAAGTATTATCTCGCTCTTAGTTAAATTAAAAAAAAATCAAATGGAAGTTTATATTCCAGACATGACAAAAATACAGTTTGTTTACACCTCCATTTTAAGAACACAAGAAATTATTAATAACTCTCCATACCAACCACTTTGAACAGTATTTTCGACCTCAAACTTTTAACATTTTAAGACTACCTTCTCGGAAGTTTTCCTTCAGGAAGTAAAACATTAAGGATGCAAACTTTGCGACTGAAAGTTTTCGGATGACCTTGAACTATATTATCCTCAAGAATCTTAAAGTAATCATCAGAATTTCATAACGTAGAACTAACCTAGGCATTTTGACAGAGACCCTAGTAAATTGATTGATATTCAAAAGCGATCGTGAAAAATGTAGAAATAACTTTGTAGTCTATACAGTCTGATTTTAGCTGTCACAGCAGATATCTTGGCTATTGTGAGATACAAAAAAATATTATAGGAGACAAGTTGTTCTACATTTAATTTTCTATTATTATCTGCCATAGCCAAAAAAACAATTGAGCATCAAATGTGTTAGATGTAGCAAATACATACAAAATTTTAAATTGAACGTACCCAATTTTATTACATATTCTAAAACTGTAAAAAAAAATTCTTTATATACAGGGTGTTCCATAAATCTACCGGCAAACTTTTAGGGGTGGTAGGGGACATCGAAACAAAAATTTTTGCTTTATAAACATAAGTCTGAAAACTCTTCGTTTTCGAGATACAGGGTGTTAAAATTTGTAGAAAAAAACGCTTCAGCCGATTTTAATGAAATGTTCACAGTTTGTTGATACAGTAATTCCAGGGGCGCGCTCATGAGGCAACCTGTTAGTGTTTTTCCATAAAAAAATAACACCCAGTGGTTTCTTTTTTGCAATTTTTAAAGTTGTTTAAGATGAAGCAACGAAAAACAACTTTTTTTTCACTTGAGGGTTTTGCATATCTTGCTTCGTTTTTGAGGAAAAAAATTTGAACCATTTTTTAAACAAATTTTAACACCTTGTATGTCGAAAATGAAGTGTTTTTGGACATATGTTTATAAAGCAAAAAATGTTTCTTTTGATGTCCTCTACCACCCCTAAAAGTTTGTCGGTATATTTATGGAGCACTCTGTATATCACATGTCATAGTTATCTAATCAATTAAAAACATAAATCGATACTTAAGTAACAAATGCACGTTTAGGCGAATTGAACGCATCGCTTTGAGAAGGTAGGCGGTGAAAACAATTGCTACAGCTTTAGTGTCAAACTAACTGAGTAAATTCCTACGTATTGTACCTTCATCTTAATTAGCACGAAATCGGTGATCATTATTCTCATGAAAAATGGAAATGCTAAGGGTGTACATCAGATGTAATGACAATAATAGAGAAGCTTGTGTGATGTATCAAGCTAAGTTTCCAAATATGAGACAAACTACACCCCTGTACTTTACAAGTCTCGAAAGTAATTTATGTAGAAATGGCTGTTTTAATGACCAGGTACGTAGGGCAAGAAAATGGACGTGCCTCAAATGATGAAGAAATTTAGTACAAGATTTAAAATTGTGGATGTTCGACGCGATAACGTATAAATAGTCTCCATCAACAATGCAGTGAATGTAAAGTGATATATAAGTTATAAAGGTGAAAAATAAAGAAAATAGCAGGCGTCAAGATCAGTTAAAAGTGTGACAACGAAGAATAATAAAATTAAAGGGAAGTTAAATGGTATAAATTGGAAATTAGTGAATTAACTCCAACGGGTGATAAAATACGGGCGAAATTGCATGTATTAACAATAGCGGGAAATAAATACTGTAATGGTTTAGTGCCCACAGCAATTCTGGTTGCGCCTAACTAACACGGAAATGAATAATTACAAAATGAGCTCAGAATTAAATGTTTTATTATTGCAAGAAAGTCAGTAATTTTACACTAATAAATTGCACGTGGAGGAGTAGCAGTAATTAAAATTTTAGTGAGAAAGGTTGGCATTAGATAAGGCAGGATTCAGAAGGGTTACGTTCAGAGTTTCAGTCAGTGTTTTTATTTATTTATTTATTTAATTCGCACTCAGCCAACAGCCGTTAGGCCAATTATAGGCGTCGCTGTGCAGTTATGAGGACTTCCAACCCCACTAACGACTTTCATGATGTTGTATGACCGCCGGGACCAACTTTTTTCCGTGATAGCCGTACCACGAGGCGCCGAGAGATGCAGCCGTGGAACTCCCATCCAAGTTCTGACCAGAGACAGCGTTGCTTAACTCTGCTAATCGAACGTGGACGCGTTTGATGTTAGTTATGGCAAACGCAGCTTAATTTATGTAGCTGACAGATTTGAGTTTGGTGAAATCAATACAATGATATGAATTTTAATAATACAGAGATGGTTTGCGTAATTACAAAAATTATATGAGCGTTATGGTTAAAAATTGTATCACCCGCAAATGGCAAGGCAACTGAAGGGTAAAGAAACGATACAAAGCAGTACGAGGAAGAAAAAGATTACAAAGAGCAATTAGGCTACCAATCAAAGGAAACAAACATCATGCAGTGATAAAATAAACATGTGAAACAGTGCATTTAAAACTGAAGTGATTAAAAAGCAGTGATTTAAAGCGTAAAAGTGATAATTCCCAAGAAAAGACAGCTTAGTATTTAAGTAAAAACAGTATATTAAATTTCATAAGTTAAAACATGATATTAAAAATCATTTTCCTAGAAACAAATGTAAATTTAATCGCTAGGTAACGAGACAGTTAATTGTTTAATATCGAAAACAAGCTTGTAACTTTTATGTTGGGTGCAAGTAGTTCTCCCAGTTTTGTTGTAAAATTGTTAATAAAAAAGTTATTTGTATCAGCCAAAAAGTGTTGGTCACATTCACCAGCGTGTAGAGCATCTTCAAGAGTAATTTGCGTTGTGATATCACATCCCAGTGAACAGGAAACAGCCCAGCAAGATTTCACCAGGTGCGTCCTACAGCGAGGCCAATTTTGGGGTCCCTTTGCGAGTAGCAGAGACATCGGCCTGCAAAAAGCATAGGTGTACCATGTAAAGCAGATTTTCCTGAGTGCCTGAGTGCAGAAATTTGGAGAAAGAAGCCATCACCAAGTCCGTAATTGCCGTAGCATTCTTTGATTGTGCGAGCCAGCATCGGAGCACCGCTTCCAAAGTTAAAATTCACAGGAAGCCGTTGCAGCAGGTCCGTAAAATTTGAAATTCATCAAGATTAAACTGTCTACAAGATATAGCACCAGGCCCCAGTTCCCAGAAGCTTTCCAGAGATTTTTATTCGACATGGCGTTCTTCCATTTTGCGATTTGGACCAAAGATTTGAACCTGATGTGATTTTGCTATTGTGTTGTTTGAATCCAGATTACCCAAATTTTTCATACGTGCAGATCATCTTTGTGTTTGCAGTCAATTGGAGGTTAAAGCTGTCAGAAACGAATTTAAGCAATTGCCATACTAGTGAATTTGTCATACACAAAAGTATTTCTAATACAACCTGTTAAACTTACCCCCCCCGAGACTAGAGTTATTTCATGCTAGACCGGAGCTTTGCTTTAATTAATTGCAAATAAATAAAATACAGAGAACAATAAACCATTTATCTAGCAAATAATTATAACACCCTTTTTAATGAGTGCTGAGATATTGAAACATAAGTCGTGATTAAAATTATTTGATTTATAAATTGTGTGATACGTACAGTCGTGTGCAAATAAATCTGGGACAATGGTTTTTTCATATGTAAATTGAGTTAAGATTTGAAGCATATCTTCATGGATTTTCTGCTATCAGAAAGAGTTACATTAAACTTTGACAAGTAAATGAAAATGTAGTTCTTTCTGGTAGCAGAAAATCCATGGAGATATTCTTCAATTCTCAACTCAACCTGCATATGAAAAAAAACATTGTCCCAGATTTATTTGCACACTACTGTACAGGGTGTCCCATTTTCGATGATATTACGGGGTATCTCACTTACGAGTAAAGATAGAGAGTTGCGGTTTTCGCAATACTGTGCTACTTTTTTGTGAAAATAAAGATGGTGTAAACAAAATTTTCATAGCCCGCTTCGTTTTCTGAGATACAGGGCGAAATTGAAAATATTGCATTTTGGGACCCCCCTCGTATCTCCGTTATCCTTTAACATATCTCAAAGCTAAAAAACTGGCTCTTATACAGTTTTTTTTACGTAGAATCCAGTGGCGTAGTCAGATTTTTGCTGTGAGCCGTCAATTTTTAGTTATAAATTAAACTTATGTTTTTTTAACAAAACACTCTGTATATATTTTTGTAAAGCTTATAAAATTTCCAATCAAATGAAAGAAAAAATATACAGGGTGTCCCGTTTAAAAAAAACATATGTTTTGATTTTATAGCTAAAAAATTGACAGCTCACAGCAAAAAATCTGACTACGCCACTGGATTCTACGTAAAAAAACTGTAATAAGAGCCAGTTTTTTTAGCTTGAGATATGTTAAAGGATAACGGAGATACGAGGGGGGTCCCAAAAATGCAATATTTTCAATTTCGCCCTGTATCTCAGAAACGAAGCGGGCTATGAAAATTTTGTTTACACCATCTTTATTTTCACAAAAAAAGTAGCACAGTATTGCGAAAACCGCAACTCTCTATCTTTACTCGTAAGTGAGATATCCCGTAATATCATCGAAAATGGGACACCCTGTACATACCATATGATTGAAAACTTTTAACCTCTAGAGGGCTGTGGATTTTTTTTAAATTTAATTTATGTTGGCAGTGATGAGTAGAGGTACTTAATAATATAACCTGTACAATTTTGACAGAATCACTCACTTTTTACAGGATATTTAATACTGAACACAAGGTGCTGTGTACGGAAAGTACAGGAAATCGTTTTGAACAGCTGTAGTTGTTTTTCTTACTAACATTTTTATGTATTCAACAAAAATATTTGTATTTGTTAAGATAACATTCCTGAACCTTAAAACTGACAGATATGAAATGCCAATGTGACTTTTTTACCACGACTGCCAACAACATTTTTTGACAAAATAATTCCACGGCCCTCTAAAGGGTAAAAGTTTTCGACCATACTGTATTCATTTATCTTATCATTTGTACATAAATTTGGGGTCATCATTACAATACATCATTAGGGGCGCACATGCATAATATACGCATGCGTCACATTAAACCCACCGGATTGGCACATTTCTTAGATCAAGTACTCAAAAGCAGTGGCGTAGAGCACAAGAGCGTAAGGGGTATTTTTTTGAACTACGAAAAGTTGCAAAAAATTACAGTGTGGATAAGTAGCAGAAAAGGCGTATGAGTAAAAAAGAAGATAGGGGAAGTGGGAGAGGAAGGGCTAGCAGTATTATTAGTGTGAAAGGTTTAATAAAGCAGAAAAGGGTAGAAGGCCCAGAAGAATTTGAGAAGAGGGAGTAGGAGCAAGTAAAAGCGTTCAATAAAAGCGCCAAAACAAACGAGAAAAAAAGGGAGAGCAAACGGGCGGCGAAGAAAACGAAGAGATGGAGGCAATATTGAAAAAGTTGGATGAGGTGAAGGAGGAGTTAGAGCAAGAATTGGAAACAAAAATAGTCAATATGAAGTCAGATTTTGCCGAAGTGAAGGCAGAATTAATGAAGGCGAAAGCAGAGTGGGAGGAAAAAGCTAGAAGCTGGCAAAAGGAAAGGGAGAGATGGAGAAGAGGATCGGCAAGTAGGGAAAAACCAAGAGAGAGAAAAAAGGAGAAATAATATAGTTATCAAAGGGATAGATTTCAAGGGGCAGCCAGGGAACCAAGACAAAACAAAAGGTCACAAACTTCATCCAAAAAGAGACGGGAGTGGAAATTTTAGTAGAAGAAGCTTTTAAAGTGGGAAAATATGAAGTGAAAGTTACGGTGGTAAAGTGTGCTAATTTTTACCACAAAATAGAAATATTAAAGCAAAAAGCTAAAGCTTCCAAGCAGTATTTACATTGACAGCAATCTCACAATAGAGGAGAGAAGTATACAACGTATCATAAGGAAGATAGCACGAGAAGTGGCAGAGCAGAGCAACGGCAAGAAAACAAGAGTGGGAGTTGGAAGTGGAGGGAGTTAAGTACAAATGGTCACAGGAAAGAAAAAGCCTGGTAAGAGCGGAAAAGAAAAAAAAAAACTATTAGCACCAATCAGGCAGGCAGACAAGGAGACGATGCAAGCACGACCACGGACAATGAGTATGAATGCAAAACAGGGCTAAAGAGGATGGATAATGTATGTGATGACTATAGAGAGCAGATTTTTAAAGCATTAAGCTTATCCTGAATATTAAAAGCAGGAAAATGATTTCTAAAATGTTTACGAATTGCAGGAAATTGATGTATTTGACACTAACTTCTTAATGCTTTTTTGCTTTTTTTATCTTTTTATGCATATTTCAGATTATTGTGCTTATAATTACTTATTTTTATTTTTTCATTTTTTTGCATTTATTTTCAGCTATAATTTACCAAGTGCAGTGATAATCACCCGCAATAATTTTGACAAATAACAACCTGAAAGTGTGTTGCTTAGAAATAACCCTCGGGTTATTTCTTTAAAGGTAACGCACTTGAGGGATATTATTTGTCAAAATTATAAGGATTTATCACTGGCCGCGGTATATTCGGGAAGATAAGTTCTTAAAGTAAATTAATAATTTTTTACTGAAGTAAGAAGGCATTTTTCTGACAAATTAATTCAACACTTCATTATAATAATATTATGTTGGTGACACTGTAAGTCTACGTCAAATTTGAGGTTATCAGCAGGTTATGTGCAGTTTGAACAGAAGGAAATTTGTAAAGGGACGTGGACGGCTCCAAATGGGCAAACTATTAACCAAGTAGACCATACACTAATAGAGGCTCAACGTGCAAATGGTATTAAAAATATAAGTAGTTACTGAGGAGCTGAGGCAGACCCAGATCATTACCTAGTGAGCGCGACACTGAGTCCAGACATCAAAATAAATGTAAGGAAAGGCAAAGGGCAAGGAAATTATGACGTAGCGGAACTACAAGGGTGGCGCAATGGGTGTTGACGGTTTTTAGAGTGGTATTATGGATATACTAATGAAGCGACCAAGGTCAAAAAACATATATTTTTATTGCACATATAATGCAGTTTTACAACAAAAATTATTTTTTGAAAAATGACCTCTTTTAAAATGGCCACGTTTTCACCACATATTCATTTCGTACACTTCCGTGATCACGAAACCTTGTAATAACTCACAACAAAATTGCGTCAAGGCGTGAAGCAGTAGCAATTGAACATTACACGAAGAAGTTTAGGAAAACGTGGTGGCCATTTAAATAACGTTATTTTTAAAACAATAATTTTTGTCGTAAAACTGCATTATATGTGCAATAAAAATACATGTTTTAGACCTTGGGTGTTTCATTAGTATATCCATAATAAACACTTTAAAAACCGTCAATATCCATTGCGCCACCCTGTACAAGAAGAACAGAAGAGGAAAAAGTATCAGTAGGAAATACATAACCTCCTAGGCGAAGCAGAGGAAAAAACAAAGCGTAGATGAAGAATGGGAGGCAGATAGAAAGCATAATCTGGAAAGCAAGTAAGAAAACTTTAAACCGGGAAGAAACTTGGGAAGAGCAAGAGTTGGTATGATGAAGAATGTAGAAGAATAGTACTGGAAAGAAGAAGTGCCAGAGAAACTGTGTTCGGCAAGAAGATGGAACAAAGTATAAGCAGTTATAAGGAAAAGAGAAAGAAGGCCAAGGCAATATGTAGGAAAAAGAAGAGGGAGTACAATGAAAACACGATGAAAACAATTGAAGAAAAACTAAAAAACAAAGAAATATTTTTTTATCAAGAAGTTAAGAGACAGAAAGTGGAATTTCAGGAAACATCAAGGTACTGTAAAGATAAAAAACGATAGACTAATAGGAAACCTGAAGAAATAGCAAACAGATGGAAGGAGCATTTTGAAGAACTGCTGAATAACAACAACAAAGATGATGAAGAAATGGCAGAGATAGAAGGCACACAAGAGAGAGAGCCACCCAGCAAAGAAGAAGTACGCAAAGCTATAGAAAGGCTGAAAAATAATAAAAGCGCAGGGGGAACGGAGTGGTAGCAGAGATGATAAAATATGGAGGTGAAAGGTTGCAGGAGCGCATATAGAAATTGGTTAGGCAAATATGGCAGAAAGAGAAGGAGCCAGAACAATGGTCAAGAGCAATATTAGTCCCCAGTGAAGTATTATACACTTTACATCACTGTCCAAAAATCAGTTTCTCGCTGTCTGAAAACTGCTGAATCTTTGAATTCATTTTTCTGGTCTCGCCACGTCTCGTAGAATTTTATCAGGATTTTGCGTCGGTATCCTGGCTTTCTTCCAATACAAAATGATTTCTTCAGCAATGAGTTTAATACTGGTAGATAAGTTAAAATTTCTGTATCTTAAATTGTAAAATAAAACTTTTAAGTATGTCTAAGAAAGAAGATCATCTACATCCTGCTATTTCGTGTTTCACACTATCAACGAGATTTGTCTTTTTCATCGAGTTGACAACACGATGTTGAAGTTACAGAACACCGCACTGCACTAATTTGAAATATAAAAATGATTCAGGTTGAAACACCGTAGGCTTACGTTGCAGAATATTAACTGTGCATCTGGCATTCGTTGTATGCATAGTTCTACGTTGTTATACAAATATACACTGTAAAACTTCACGCTTAAGTCGGCACGGGTCAATATTATCTGACCTAGCTGAAATTTTCAGAAGTCTTTTTTTACATCCAAAGGAATAAATTTAGGGTAGTAAATTTTAAAATTTTAAAAATAAGGGGCAGCCTGTTGCGTTTAAATTTCTCAAAATTAAAGCTGCGTTAAAAATTCTGTGAGACCACAGGTCGAGTGGTATTTGAGCAGTTTTTGTTGAGAGAAATTTGTAATAATTTTTATGTAAACGAAGAAAATTTCTTCAAACATTTTATCTTAGTGGTATTTGGAAAGATTATTCAACAATATAAATATATCACTTCTCCCACCTACTCTTACTCTTTTTGTTTTCTTGTTTCTTTTCTCTTTGTCCATGTCTTGCCAGGTTCGTCCTCAAAAATCCGTCTGCTTTTGTTTTATTTAGTTTTTTGGTGGTTTATGCTTTTGGAGTTGTTTTAAATTTGGGTCCCACCTCCATTCTTCTCCTTCTATTACAACTCTATTGTAACCAATCTTCACGCTTTGTCCGCTCCTTCTTTCTTGCTCTGCTAGCTCCCGTATTTTCTTCTGCTTTTCTCTTTCAGTCTTAGTTAAGTCGTCATTGATGTAGAATCTTTGTGTTTGGATCTTTCTCAGCTTTTGTTTGTTACCCATAACTCTTGTTTTCTCCTCAGCATTTTCTAACTCAATTAAGCAGACTTTTTCTCCCATTTTATGAGCTCCCTTAATTTTAATATCCACCTCTAAGTGGTTTTTCAATACAAAAAGAATTAAAGATAGGAACTTGGAATGTACGAGGTACTTTTGAAGAAGGAGCAATTAAAAACTTAGAAAAAATAATGCAAGATTATGACATTGATGTACTAGCCCTGCAAGAAACAAAGCAAACTGGAAGTGAGATAATTGATTGGGGTAAACACATCATGTTTAAGAGTAGTGGGGAAAATTGATATCTTGGGACGGGTTTTCTGATACAAGAAAGGATAAAAAGAAGGGTGGTGGATTTCGAAGCAGTATCAGACAGGTTATGTTACCTAAGACTGCAAGGAAAATATAGAAAGATCAGTATTATAAATGGACATGCCCCAACAGAAGAAAAGGATCTGGAAACAAAGAGCGAATTCTATGAAAAGATGTGTGATATAGTAGGGAATATACCAAGGTATGATATAAAAATGGCAATGGAGACCTAAACGCGAAAGTAGGGAGAGAGGTGATGTATCAAAATGTTACGGGAGGGAAAAGTTTGCATGCAGAAAGTAATGAAAATGGGACAAAGTTAATTGAATTTGCGGCTGAGAATCAAATGAAGATGGTAAGCACAAGCTTGGATCACAAAGACATACACAAAGTTACCTGGATATTGCCGGATGGTTGTGTCAAAAATCAGATAGATCACGTACTAATAGAAGCCAAACACTTGAAAGCGATCAAGGATTGTAGAAGTTACCGAGGAGCAGATGCAGACAGCGATCACATATTAGTTATAGCAAAACTCAGGCAAGAATTGCCAACACTAAGAAAAGAGAAAAAAGATAGACAAAGATACGACATAGAGACGTTACAAGAAAAGAAAGTGGCAGAAGAGCTCGAAAAAGAAATAGAACAGAGGTTAGCTAGTGTGGAAGAAACAAATCAAACAATAGAAGAAGAATGGGCAGGAATACAAAAAGGTGTAACAGAGGCGGTAAATGTCTGCTTAGGGAAACAAAAAAATATAAGAAGAGAAGAGTGGTTCGATGAAGAATGTAAGAGAGCACTAAATGAAAGAAACAAGGCAAAAATGGAAAGGGACCAAAATGGAACAGAAGAAGCAAAAAGAAATTACAAAAAAAAAGAAAGATAGCAAAGGAAGTCTGTAGAAGAAAAATGAGAGAGCAACTAGAAAAACGACTAGAAAAAATTGAAGATCATTTCGTCAATAAAGAAGTAACAAATTTCTATCAGGAAGTAAAGCTTGTAAGACAAAACACAAATACCCGACCAATTTTTTGCAGGAATGAAGAGGGTTTGTTAATAGGGGAGACAAACGAGAAATCGGAGAGATGGGCAAGGTACTTTAATAATCTGTTAAACGAGATAGAAGGAAAAGAGCTACAAAGCACGCAAGGAACTCAAGAGGCAGCAGAAGTTAACGAACAGGAGGTAGAAGAGCCGACAGAAAAGGAAATATATGAAGCTATAAAAGACCAAAAGAATAATAAGAGTGCGGGGTAGAGTAGAATCCCGGCAGAAGTGCTAAAACATGGAGGCGAGAAGTTGCAGAAGAAATTGATCAACTTGATACAAAGAGGGGGGGGATAAGACGATGTGTGAAAATTACAGAGGAATCACGCTGCTTGACGTAGTATATAAGATAATGGCCAAGTTAATAAGAAAAAGATTACAGGTGATAGAGGACCAAGTAGTGGGAGAATACCAAGGAGGTTTTAGACCAGGAAGATCAACAATAGACCAAATTTTCACCATCAAACAGATTCAAAGCAACAGGTATGAGAAAAATTTAGGTCTGCATATGCTCTTCATAGATTTTAAACAGGCATACGACTCAATATGTAGAGAAAAATTATACCAAGCACTTGTAAAGTTGAATATTCCAAGTAAATTAATAAATCTAGTGAGAATGACATTAAAAAATACAAGTAATAAAATTCTAATAGATGGGAGTGTCTCAAAACAATTCAGAGTTGGAGGAGGGTTAAGACAAGGTGACCGCTGTCAACGAACCTATTTAACATGGTAATGAAGTTATAGTAAAAGATAGCAAGATCCAAACAACAGGCTCAATTTACCATCATAAAACGCAATGTATCGCTTATGCAGACGATGTAGTCCTGGTAACTAGATAAAAAAAAGAGTTAGAAAAGGTTTTCAAAAAATTTGAAGCGGAAGGGAAAAAATTTGGATTACAGATAAATAAAGAAAAAACAAAGTACATGGAGACGAGAGTAGAAGTAACAGAAGAGAATAAATTTGTCAAATTTAACACAGAAGAAGGAGAGTTAGCCAGTTTGAATATCTGGGGGTGACGATAACAGCCACAAACCAAGAGGAATATGAAATCAATAAAAGAATAATTAATGGAAATAAAGCAGCAGGATCACTCTCAAAAGTATTAAGAGAAAAAAATATCAAGAGCAGTCAAGATTAGAGCCTATGAAACAATCATAAGACCAGTTGTATTGTATGGATGTGAAACGTGGGTAATGACAAAAAAAGACAAACAAAAGCTAGAAATCTGGGAGAGAAAAATGTTGAGGAGGATAATGGGAGGCATAGAAACTGACGAAGGAGAGTGGAGAAGACGTACAAATAAATAGGTGATGGATTTGTATAAAAAGACAAAAATAACACAAAGAGTTCGAGCACAGCGAGCAAGATGGTTAGGACACATCTGCCGAATGTCAGAGCAAAGAGTGCTGAAAAAAGTCTTGTATGGAGGAGAAGGGGGGAAATATAAGAGAGGAAGACCAAAGAAAAAGTGGCTCCAGGAAGTGAAAACTGATATAAGTGGGGCAGGCATAAATAACTACGAAGAAATAGCAATGGACCGGAAAAAGTGGAAACAAATAGTGAAAAACATTGAAGTCAAGGGCCTCCAAGGCCTGTAGTAATGTTGTATATGTATAAATATATCACTTCAATTTTGCTGTGTTCAAAGGCAAAGTTTTTTCATGTTTTCCACTACTAATTTAATACTGGAGCTTTCAAAATAATTATTATACATTTTTAGAACGAAGCCGATTTCCAAACTTAACTTTGACGTTTTGTCAAAATGGCAGTCCTACTCACTAAATTGAATTAATTAAAACCAATCGTGATCGTGTGAAAACACTGTGACATTAGGTGTTTTCAAATATAGTCTATTTTGATTGGCCTTTTTTGACAAATTGACCAATTTCATTAGTTCATTTATTATAGTATTGAATAATCTTTCTAATATCTAATACTATCTTTCATTGAAGGCACGCAACGGTAACCAAGACATATTAAGGCTTCTGTTATCATATTTTCACAACACCAACATTAGGGCCCAGCATGGTAGCACTGCTTTGCTCTTAGCCGCACGTTCCGGACACACGCACTGCGTTCAAATGCTGTTGCGTTTTGGGGCAAAGGTTGCGATCAGCGATACTATACATAACATGAGTCCGGTTCACTACAGCGCTAGAAACGGGCACATACACTGCCTGGCGCTGCTGTTGGACAATACCGAAGACAAGAATGTTATCGACGCTCCTGATAGGTATGTTGTGCTTCTTTAATCTTTCAACAGCCAAAATCGAGTAACTAGTGACCTAGACTTTATGGTTTTTACGCTTACGCTTGGTTTCGATTATGACAGTTCAAGTTGCATAGAACATAAGTAATTTATTTTGTAAAGTTATGCAAATTTCAGTAAAATTTCATAAAATACAATCATCGTCTATTGGCCGTATGGTAAACATAACCATGCAAAAACAAACAGTATGATGCATAAAGTATGTTTTTTTTCTATAATAACTGTCAAAGTGTTACAATGTTGGTATATATGTGATTAAAACGCTAGGAAATTTTTATACCTCGTGTTGGTAGAACTTTTCTTAATTTGAACTCTTGACAAATTTCTTTTTTTAACATGGAATCATCATCATCAATAAAATAGGATAAAGAGGAAAACCAAGAAATATTTTAAATGCAAAAATGAAGCAAGCGATATTAAATTATGACATATCTGTCAAAATGACAATCATTTTTTTTAGTGGAAAAAAAGAACTAAAAATATATGTACCAACATTATTAAAACTAGGGACCCTGTAGGAATGCAACTTATCCCCTACAAAGTTGACCTTGAAAGTTATTATAGAAAAAAAATGTACTTTACTTCATAGTCATCTAATTATTCACTCATGATGCACCTCTGCATATAGCAATAAATGAATTAACGTGTGTTCTCTGCATAGTCTACAAAGGACGGCTTTGATGTTGGCTGTCTCAGGGGGTCATACAGAATGTGCAAATACACTGCTGAAGTGCGGTGCAGATCCTAACATAGTGGATGCAGATAAACACTCATCGTTGTTTAGAGCAGTAAGTTTTGGCAAATCAACAATTTGCAAAATATAAATTTCCACTAATTATAGGTAGTGAATGGACAGCATAATGCAGTGCAATTACTCATAGCTCACGGTGCTAAAGTGAACATACCCGACGTTAATGGTAAAACCGTACTACACTTGGCTGCAGCCTGCGGACACTTATCAAGCTTGCAGATGATCCTTAAACATATTGAACCTGCCGAGGCGACAGCCTTGGACAATCAGGAATGCACCGCGTTGCATTGGGCCTGTTACAGCGGTAAGAACCTTGCTTTTATAAATGTCGTGCCTTAAGATTATATTTTAGGCAATCCAAACTCTGTATCCTTCCTGCTCGAACAGAATATATTCACAAATCTGGAAGGAAACATATTTTCTCCAGTACATTGTGCCACGTAAGTTTCTTCACAGAAACAGATTCTTCTTTTAATGCCGTTATGGAATTAGGTTTGTAGGTGCCGAACGCTGCGTAGAGCTGCTGTGCAAACACTACGGTGCCGACATCGTCAAGTTGAAGGACGCGAGGAACCGGACGCCCCTTCACATAGCCGCCCTCCACGGACATGTGGATTGTGCCAAATACCTCCTCGAACAGGAAGCGGAAATTGACTGCAAGGATCTGGATGGCAGGACGCCACTCATAGCTGCCGCACAAAATGGACAGAGCCAAATTTTAGGTGAGATTTTAATGTTACAAGCTGTACTGCGCTTATGTTGTTTAAGCAGATTACAATAACCTCACTTTTCTGTGATTTGTTTGAATTCATACAGCTGCACGGTTTATCATTAGTTTTTCGGTTGTTTTTTGTATGTATTTGTAAAGGTGGTTAACTGTTTTGTAAAGCTTTATTCAACTATCAGTACAATGAAGCAGAAGTGAGGTTACGTAAGTTAAATAACCTAATTTTGTTGGTGTTGGTGCTTTGAGGAATTACAGCTATGTGATTGATAAATTTTGAATAAAGGACTCCTTTTTGCTTCTGCATTCTAATTCTTGTGAGGATTTATAGCAGCATCTTTAATGATTTCGTCTTTCATTCATTAGGACAGTACTATAGTCCATTTACTTGACGTCTGCATTGTCAAACTGACAATATGTCGGCACCACTGTTATTTTTCACATTTTAACAATTAAATTACTGTACAGTCTAATAAAAAGCACATTATTTTTGATGTATAGTCAAGACATTTTTTTTAATTTGACACTGACAATGCAGATGTCAAGTAAATGGACTATACTTGCTTTGAAGTCAAAGTGAAGTTATATAGGTATATAACCTAACTTTTTATGTAGTCCTGATTCTTGATTTGTTAAGGGATCTTCATCTATTTTTTAATTGTATCCCCACCTTTTTTGACAGCTACGATGTTTAGCTGTTCTTCAAATACTTGCCAATTTTGGATCTTTGAAGAATTAGAGCGGTGTTTCAATTATTTCTTGATCAGTTTATCGAGAAAATAAACTGTTGAATCATGAAGGATTATGACTATCTTGAACTGTGTTCTGATTGATTTACAAAACGTATGGTTTTTAACATTATGGTTTTTAACATTTTCATCAAAGTAGCAGAAACCCTGGTATGGTTTTATATATGGGTAACTTCAACACAATTTTTCAAAATGCTTCTTTTTAATTTCTTCTGTGGAGAATCAGTCCATTTTACTTGGCGAATCCCCTTTAATCGTAAGCTTTAATATATATACAGGATGAGTTTTTTTTTCATTATCATTATAGGGATCTCGGAAACCGTGAAAGATAGAAAGTTGGTTAAATGGAGAAAGAATTGCAGTTTTATGAGCTTATTCGAGATGTGCTTTTGTTTCTTTGAAAAAATCCAAGGCCTACTAGATACAAGCAAAATATTAAAATTACTTAATCTTTTAAAGCTTGTCTAGGGCCGTTATTATTGAAAATAGAAAAAAAATAATAAGAATAAAAGTTTTAGCTATTATTACCGTGTTTATCTTACACTTATTAGTTTTCGTCTACCTTTCGTAGTTTTTGAGTTATAACATTAAGTTACATTTTTTTAAATAGCAATCATAGTTGGCTTAGACATTCTAAAAAGAGCATATCTCGTTTGCTAAATGGAGAAAGAATTGCAGTTTTATGAGCTTATTCGAGATGTGCTTTTGTTTCTTTGAAAAAATCTAAGGCCTACTAGATACAAGCTAAATATTAAAATTACTTAATCTTTTAAAGCCTGTCTAGCGCCGTTATTATTGAAAATAGAAAAAAAAATAATAAGAATAAAAGTTTTAGCTATTTTTAGTGTTTATCTTACACTTATTAGTTATCTTCTAGCTTTCATAGTTTTTGTTTTCGTCATTTTCTTATTACGAAAATTATTATAAAAGAATTATTTGTCAAAATAGGTATAACAAACCTTATGTCATTTTAAGCGGAAAACTGAGCTCTTTTTAGAAATGTCTAAGCCAACTATGATTGCTATTTAAAAAAATGTAACTTAATGTTATAACTCAAAAACTATGAAAGCTAGAAGAAAACTAATAAGTGTAAGATAAACACCGTAAAAATAGCTAAAACTATTATTCTAATTTTTTTTTTTTAATAATAACGGCGCTAGACCGCCTTTAAGAAATTAAGTAATTTTAATATTTTGCTTGTATCTAGTAGGCCTTGGATTTTTTCAAAGAAACAAAAGCACATCTCGAATAAGCTCATAAAACTGCAATTCTTTCTCCATTTAACCAACCTTCTATCTTTCACGGTTTCCGAGATCCCTATAGTGATAATAAAAAAAAAACACTATATATAAAGCAGCACTAAAGGCCAGTTTGGCCTATTATGGCTTGAATTCTTTTGTTCCATTTCTTCCTGTCCCTTATTTCTTGTTCCCAATTATTTATTTCGGCTTCTTGTATGTCTTCTTTTGTTTGCTGCCACCATGTTTTCTTGGGTCTTCCGATTTTCCTTTTTCCTTTTGGTTCTTGTCGTATTATTTTTTTGATTGGGTCGCTTTACATGTCCGAACCACCTTAGTCTGTTTTGTCTCAACACCGTGTTTCTATTGGCTTCCTTGTATAGATCTTGCAGTTCCTTGTTTGTTCGCCTGCGCCATTCTTGCCCCTTGACACCGCCGAAGATTCTTAGTATTTTTCGCTCCCATGTCGCCAGCTTGTTTTCTTCTACTGTTGTTATCACTCATGTTTCGCTCGCATATGTTAGTATAGGTCTTGTAACGGTCTTATACAGTCTGTTCAACAAAAAAGGCCCCGCCTTCTAGCTACTTCATTATTTATTTTAGACCCAATAAACCTTATATCAAATCAAATGGCACATAAAAACCTACATTTTAACACTATCAAAAATTTTTTACCTTCAATTGTTTCAAGAGTGGTGAAGTCACATGCAATTTTTTTAAATGACATTGTATATTTTTTGACATTTTCTGGTAGAGGTTTTTTTTCTCTTTTCAACAATATAAATATTTTATGCCCTTACATAAGAAAATTTTTGAGAAAAATTAAAAAACTTTTTTATCGGTGGGAGGCCATGATACAAAACTATAAACAAAAGTGTAACTCAGAAAAACAAAACAATAAACACTTTAGATTATTCTGAAATCTGACAGTTAAAGCGTTTGTACATATATATAATACACATATATTGCTGGTAGGGCCTGGATACTTCAGAAAACATTACTGCGCCGACATAGTCTCACTTGGAGTATAACGCGTCTCGTGCGCATGCGTGAGAATTTGAACTCCGCCTTTAGAAGCGAATTTTAAACTTGACCACTTTACAATTGGGCGGACGGCGCCGCCGCGCTTGCGCACAGCTCACCATATACATGAAGGAGTGGTTGTGTGTCTCACTTCATCGGTGACTTTCCCACTCATAGCCGCTAGCAATATAGTAAGTATTAGATATATGCGTTTGTCTACTATTTGTTTTGTTTTTCTGAGTTACATTTTTGTTTACAGTTTTGTATCATGGCCTCCCACTGTGAAAAAGTTTTTGTAATTTTTCACGAAATTCTTTTTATGCAAGTGTATGAAATATTTATATTGTTGAAAAGAGAAAAAAAAGCTCTACCAGAAAACGTAAAAAAATATATACAGTGTCATTTAAAAAAATTGCATGTGACGTCACCACTCTGAAACAATTGAAGATAAAAAATTTTTGATAGTGTTAAAATGTAGGTTTTTATGTGCCATTTGATTTGATATAAGGTTTATTGGGTCTAAAATAAATAATAAAGTAGCTAGAAGGCGGGGCTTTTTTTGTTGAACAGACTGTATATCTGGATTTTTAGAGCTCTTGTAATACTCTTATTTATTAAAAAACGATTTAAGGAGCCCTCGCACTTTGAGGCACTTACGATTGTATTCCTTATTTCTGCTTCCTGCTTTCCTTTGGTATTTACTTCAACACCCAGGTATATTGTACTGTTTACCATCTTGAAGGTCATTTTTTCCTTTGTTAAAACGGTTTTGATTTTTAGTTCTTGATTTCCTTTCTGTTTCGTGTTTCCTAAGATCATGTAATGTGATTTTTTGTCGTAGATTTTCATTCCTACTTTTTGTGCTTCTTTTTCAAAATTCTCCACCAGCTCTTTTAACTGCTCTTTTGTTTGTGCCATTATCGCTAGATCATCTACGTATGCCAGGATTTGGTATGGACCGTTTACTACGTTATTGTTTGTGTTTATTTCTACTTTTCTCATAAGATATTCTAAAACTATGTTAAACAAATGCGGTGATAAGGGGCCTCCTTTTTTTAGGCCTACGTTGCTTTCAAACTCTTTGGATGTGCGTCCTTTGTATGTCACCTTGTTGGTTGTTCTCTCCAGAGTTATCGCTAACGCCCTTGTTTCTTTGCTAAATTGTAGTTCTTCCATTGTTTGTATTATAGCTGTTCTTTTTATCCTGTCAAAGGCCTGTTGAAAGTCTGTGAATATCACATGGATTCTTATATTTTTTCCTCTGCACTTTTCGTGTGTTTGTCTGATGACAAAGTGGTCCACTGTGGATTTTCCGGCTCTAAATCCGGCCTGGTAACCTCCAATCTTTTCTATAGAGACTCTTCTCTCGCTCATTCTGTAATGAGTGCTGCTAGCGTCTTATATGTGGTGCTTAGGAATTATATTGCTCGGTAGTTTTCTGGTAAATGTTTGTTGCCTTTTTTAAATATTGGACATATTACTGCATTCTCCCAGTCTTTAGGCATTTTTTTTCTTGTTCATATTTGCTCGATAAGTTCGAAGATTCTTCTTTGCATTTGTTCGCTCCCATATTTTATTAGCTCCATTGGAATGTTATCTGCGCCCAGGCTTTTGTTGTTTTTCGCTGTTTTTATTATTCTTTGAAAATTTTCCCAACTCGGTAATTTTGTTTCCGTTTCCGGCTCTCCTTTCGTTTCCATTTTTTCCTCTCCTTCACATGTAAATATTTTGTCAATATGCTGTTTATGTAGTTCCACTATTTTCGTTTAGTCCATATGTAACTCCCCGGCTTTATCTTTCAGTCCTATAGTTTCTTGTTGGTATTCTTTCTTCTCCCATTTTATGGTTTTGTAAAATCTCTTTGTGTTCTTTGCATTGTGTGATTTTTGTAGTTTTTCTATCTCTTGGTTGATATTTTTCCTCTTCTTTATTCTACATACTGTTTTAACTTCTTTTTTTTTTATATATTGCTGTTGTGTTTGTACTGTCTGGTTTTGTAACCAGAGCTGTTTCGCTGTTTTGCTTTTTACTTCCTTTTACTATAAAGGAAGTATTGGATTCACCCCAAAAATTCGAAATTGAGTTTTCAACGGATCTTCACGTTTTCGAGTCCCCTGATCCCAAAAAACATATTTTTTTTCATTGGTCTGTCTGTCTGTCTGTGTGTGTGTCTGTGTGTCTGTCTGTCTGTGTGTGTGTGTCTGTCTGTGAACAGAATATCTCAAAAACGAAAAGAGGTATGGTGTTGAAACTTCATATATAAGTTTTGTGTACTATGTAGATGAGAC